>PVIY010024054.1:0-38560 GCA_004026745.1 Myrmecophaga tridactyla | reverse complement strand
AACAGATGAGGTTCATGTACCATTGGCTCATGTCCACAGCAACAGAACTAGGTGCCTTCACCTGGCCAAGTTGACAAATGAGTCTAACTACCTCAGACTACTTGGGGTAAATCTTCATGACCTTGGATTAGGCAATGATTTCTTATATATGGCATGAAAAGCACAAGCAACAAAAGAAAAAATAGATATATGGGACTTCATCAAAATTAAAAGCTTTTCTGCTTCAAGGGACACATCAAGAAAGTTAAAAGGCAATCCACAGAATTTAAGAGTACATTTATTTGCAAATCATGTATCTGTTAAGGGACTGGTACCCAGAATATATAAATCACAACTCAACAATAAAAAGACAACCCAATTAAAAATGGGCAAAGGGAAAAATTTGTATGTTAGCACAATAAAAATTTTAAAACTGGGCAAAGGATTTGAGTAGGCATTTTTCCAAAGAAGATAAAAACAGATGATCAAGAAGCACATGCAAAGACATTCAATATCATTAGTCATTTGAGAAATGCAAATCAAAACCATAGTGAGCTCTTTTCCACATCTAATGCGAGAATAAAGACCATTCTCAACAACCAGACTGTCACCATTCCAGAAAATGTCAACCTCACACTGAAAGGACACACAGTTATTGTGAGGGGCCGCAGAGGAGCCCTGTGAAGGGGCTTCAGTCACATCATTGTAGAATTCAGTTTGCTTGGGGAATAAAGAAGAGACTTCAGGTTGACAGATAGCAGGGAAATAGAAAGGAACCGGCTACAGTTTGTACTCGTGTCATGCACAGGACATGATCAGGGGTGTCACGCTGGGCTTCCATTGCAAGATGCCCGTGTGTGTCCACTTCCTTATCAATGACCTCATTCAGGTAAGTGGATCTCTTATTGAAGTCCAAAATTTCTTGGGTGAAAAATGTATCCACAGGGTTTGGATGAGGCTAGCCATTGCTTGTTCAATATCTCAGGCCCAGAAATATGAATTAATTCTTGAAGGAAACAATGTTGAACTTGTCTCAAATCCAGCTGCTTTGATTCAGCAAGCCAAAATAGTTCAAAACAAGTATATCAGAAAGTTTTTGGAGTTATTTATGTCTGAAAAATGAACAGTTCAGCAGGCTGATAAGATCTAAGGGTTGTTCAGCTGTTGAAACAAGATGCCAGACAAATTTGAGATATTTTAAAGATGCAATAAAATCCATCTGTTTTAAAAAATAATAGTAGATACTACTTCGTACCCACTAGAGTGGCTATAAAAAAAAGGGCAGTAACTAATGTTGGCAGAAAGGTGGAGAAATTAGAACATTCATACCTTGTTGGTGGGAATGTAAAATGGTGTGGTTTGCAGAGCTACCATATAACCTAGTAATCGCGCTCTAAGTATATATCCAAGAGGAATGTCCACTGCCTGATGAATGGATAAACCAAGCGTGGTATATCTATACAATGGAATGTTATTTAACATAAAATGAAATTCTGGTATATGCTACATCATGGATGAATCTTGAAAACATTATGCTGAATGAAAGAAGCCAATCTTGTATGATTTCATTTATAGGATATATCTAGAATAGGCAAAACCATAGAAATAGAAAGTAGATTAGTGGCTGCCAGGTACTAGAAAAAGGGAAGAATGGAAGCTTACATAGGAATAATTTCCTCAAATGACCTTCAGGTTTTATATCTCTTAGCCACTTTCACCTTATTTTGTTTCATTTCTTTTTACCCTCTTAGTCAAAAAGGCATTCTCAATCCCATGATGCCAAGGCAGGCTCATCCCTGGGAATCATGTTCCACATTGCCAGGAAGACTTGCCCCCCCCACACCCTACCCCCACCCCCCACCCCCCGTAGTCATGTCCCAGGTAGCAGGGAAGGTAGTGAGTTTATCTGCAGAATTTGGCTTAGAAAGAGAGAGAGAGGGCACACCTGAGCAACAAAAGAGGTTCTCTGGGGGTGACTCTTAGGTATAATTATAAGTAGTCTTAACTTAGCCATTACAGAAATGTTTCTTAAGGGCAAGCCTCAAGACAGAGAGCTTGGCTTTTTAAATTGGGAATCCCTAGTGTTTGAGAGAATATCAGGAATTTCCCAGGTGGGAAAATGTAATAGTTCCCTATCTTTTCCCCAAGTCCCTCAAGGGACTTTGCAAATAGTTTTTTTTAATTACTCAAAATACTCTGGAATATGTCAGGGTATTACATTAACCTATACCAAATAATAAGGTCTCATTTCCTAGTCTAGGCTCCATGTAATTGATTTGTTTAAATAAACTGACCAGACAAGTTAAGTTTGTTAGTGTGCTACAGAAAATTTAAGTTTTGGACAAAATAAGCATCTCTTCCTTTGGTCTCACACAGAAGTTGAAGTTTAAAAATACAGGCAATATCATCCTTTACCTTGTATTCTGATTTGCCTTTGTCCTAACTATAGATCAGCTTCAGTCATATCTCTAATTGAAGTCTGATCTCTTTTTCAGCTTCTTTAACAGTTGCAGCTTCTTTCAGAGCTGCAAACTCTAAGTCTTAGGTGTCGCACAGGTAACCACAGTTCCAGGGAACTATCAGGCTATACACAAAGAGCATAGCATCTCAGAATTTAGAAATAACAACTAAAACTCAGGAATAGTTGGGCGGGCCACGGTGGCTCAGCAGGCAGAGTTCTCGCCTGCCATGCCAGAGACCCGGGTTCGATTCCCAGTGCCTGCCCAGGCCAAAAAAAAAAAAACAACCTCAGGAATTAAATATGACTTCTGTAAAAGCTTACAATCTAGGCCCTAACTTTTTCTAATATGCATTTTCTAAATGAGACCATACAATATTTTTCCTTTTGTTTCTGGCTTATTTTGCTCAACATAATGTTCTCAAGGTGCATTCATTCACCTTGTTGCATGCCTCACGACTTCATTTCTTTCTGTAGGAGCACAGAATCCCATCATATGTGTACACCACAGTTTGCCCTTCCACTCCTCAGTTGATTGACCCTTGGGCTGCCTCCATCCATTGCAAATCACGAACACTGCTGCCATAAACACTAGTATACAAATGTCTGTTTGAGCCCCTGCTTTCAGACCTTCTGAATATATTCCTAGTAACGGGATTGCATGATCCTATGGCAGCCCTACAGTTAGCCTCCTGTGGACCCGCCACACAGCCCTCCAGAGGGGCTGCACCGTTCCTCTTCCCTACCAACATTGAATAGGTACACCTTTCTCTCTGCTTCTCCACTTGTATCTTTCTGTTTGTTTACTTTTGAATCTGCAGATTTTATTGAGATGTATTCTATCCAAAGTATACTATCAGTATGTTACAGTATCCTCATTTAGTTGTGTAATCATCATCACTCTCCATTTTAGATCACTTTCATTGCTCCAAAGAAAAATAGCAAGCGTGTGCACACACACAGAGACACACACAGACACACACACACACAGAAAACCCAAAATACCCCATATCCCTTATCCTCCCCCCACCCCAATTGTTTACCCCTAGTACTGGTGCAGTACTAGTAAGTTAATTCTGTTATATGCAGTCTATAGCATGTAATAGGTAATTTTTCCCCATATACCACTCTATTATTAAATCTTTGTACAAGTGTCATGTGTTTGTAGTAATTCATGCAGGAACTTAGTTTTATTTGCAGGGTTAATCGGTACGAAACATGACTTTAAACAACCCCTCTATTGAAGGTCAGATTCACCTTCAATATGGCAGTATTTATAATCCCAATAACGAACTACCATTACCTCTGTTCAGGATAGGTTTCTTTTTGCGATGATGAAAATGTTCTGAAATTAGATAGTGATGGCTGCACAGTTCTGTGAATACACTAAAATCCACTGATTTATACATTTAAAAGGTGAGTTTTACGGTATGTGAATTGTTATATCTCAGTAAATTTCTTATTAAAAAAAAAAAACACCTCTATACACGTATTTGGTGATAAAGACCAAAAGAAGAATTTCAGAGGATGGAGACATTATTTCCAGGTTGTAGGTAGGTAGATTGAGTTAGATTAAAAGAAGTGTGTTTGAGCTGAGTGTGCTTTAAGGAAGGTGAGGGTTTGGCTATGTACCTATTACCGAAAGGAAGCGCACTGAGTTTGAATTCCCAGCATGCGGCGAGGTCGGGAAAGGAGATGTGTCTTTGTAGTTCAGCAGTTGTGCGGAGCCTGTGAAAAGATTCAATAGCAAAGATATTGTGACGGCAGGTCAGGCCCAGAATGCTCTTATAAAGAATTCTGTGTTTTATTTGGTCACCTGAGAGCTGCAATTTAGGGAAATGACAGCAGATTGTTGCTTTAAATGGAAGGAAGAGAGCCAGTCTGTGCAGATGCTGTCAGGAGTAGATGGTAGTGGGTTTGAGAAGAAGGGTTCCCTCTTTGCCATTCCCCTAAACAGGAACTATTTGGTTGGGTTCTGGGCCTTCTGATCCCAATTTGGTAAGTTTGAATGCTCTTATACGCAGCTGTTGTTATACTTCATTTCCTGAGAAAATGAATCACAGCTTCCTGGTTAAGAGCTGTCCGGGGTTGCTAAACAATGGCAAGTTGGCCCCTTTTCAGCCAGTACATTCACGGTGTCTCCTTTTTCTTCTCCTGTTCTCACTGCCTGCTTTTCTCCTCTTTCCTTCTTTTTTTTTTTTTCACTCTTCCTTTCTGCTGCTAACCAAGTCTACTCACTGCCTTTCCTTCATGATACACTTCCAGTCATGAGAAGATTTAGCAGAGAAAATGACCAGCCTTTTTTTTGTGCTTGATATCAGCTTTAAGAGAAAATAGAATGAGAAAACCCTTTCCTAAAGCACAGATAGAGGCCTCAGCATGGGGCTGTGCGACTGAACATTTTAATGGAAAATAAGGAACTTTTTTCTAAGTAAACTTAGTATCAAAGTAACTCAGTATAATTTTTTTTAAGTTACTGAAGTACAGAAGAGGTTCACTGTGGACATTCTTTTAGGTCTATAACTTCCAGATCATGATATTTGTGGTATTTGTCCCATTTGTGATTTGCCATTAAAGTCTCTTCTGCCCACAAGTCCTGAATAGCAAACTTTTATGACTCTGTGCCTCAAAGGACTAAGGACATGTATTACGAAATAGTCACCACATTCCCAAGATACATGGAACTGAAAGATGATCACATTTTCAAAGAGTCACAATAAGGATCTAACTTACAATTTCTACCAGACACTCTTTTGACCTTGGATGACGTTGAAATCGCTCAGCACATTGATACAGCTAGACTACGCATTTCTCTCAAGATACATTTCCCCATGATAAGTATGCAGTACAGTTAGACTGTTAGTGGCAGTGTGGGCATGAAGATGGGGTTAGCCCAACTCAGAGGAAAGCCTGTCTTTAAACCATTTGTCAGGTTTTGTTGGTGGATTTTTTTTTGGGGGGGAGGGGGGGTTGGCAGGACAGTGAAGGGCAACGAGAGCAGGGGGGTCCGTACTACTTGGAGTGAGTCTGCTAATGTGATGAGCCCTAACGTTAAAGATCGCTGCAGTTGTTAGGGAGAGAAGGAGCACACCTGCTGGCCAGGGCCAGGTTTGGAGTCAGGACATCTGCTTTTGCATCTTAGCGCTATCATTTCAGTTTCCCTGAGCCAAGTTCCCTAACCTTTCGGAGACAAATTTTCTCAGCATAAAATGGGGAGGGGAGGATGGGGCATAGTTGGGAAGTTCAAATAGATTAACTCACGAGTAGAATCCTATCATCTGGCTCATTGTACGTGTTGTGGAGACTTTAGAGATCGTTCCTTGTAGTAATAACATTTTTTTTTTTTTTTTACATGGGCAGGCACCAGGAATCGAACCTGGGTCCTTGGGCACAGCAGGCAAGCGTCCTTACCTGCTGAGCCACCGTGGCCCGCCCAGTAATAACATTTTAATGATACATACAACAGATTAAAAACTCCCCTTTTGGCATCGGTGTTGTTTTGGAGGTAGAATGTTCTGAGTAAGTGACTTCAGCCACAGTTTGCACAGCCTGGTGATAGCTGTTCTGTCGATGTGAATTAGTTGTACTCCAGAGTATGTGCTCAAGGTGGCGCTGTTTCCACATAAATTTGGTGATATTCTGCATTTTATCTCTGTTCCAAATGAAGCATATAACCAGATACATATTTAGGACCATTTTCTGCCTTCTGTAGACCCTGATCTTTCACTCTGGGAAGACCCACCCAATATTATATCATGGAAATGTACTTTTCACATCTTCACCCTAACTTTTGCATGAGAAAACTTATGTATGAGAGTTGAGTCCTTGAGCCATAGTAAACAATTTGACTTGTTATATTTATGAAAATATTTATTAAAGCAGCATGTTAGATTTTGCAGCTTTCTTTTTGTATTTTGATGTCAATTTGTTTTTATTTCTCAGTTATCTGAAAAGTTTGTAGGCTCTAGTTCCTAACGGAATAATATTCGTTCCCAAACTGAGTATTGCATAAAGGAGATTATTTGTGTTGAACTTTATTTTTGCTGGTAATCTGTGTCAAGGCCACCATATTAATCATTTCTCACTTCTTGCCCGAACCTGGACACACATTTTTATAGGTGTGATTATTCTGTACCTGATGTGAATTTTTTGTTTATTTAGATCCGGGGATTCCTGTCGCGGTTTGACAACGTCCTTCCTGTCAGCCTAGCATTTGACAAATGTACAGCTTGTTCTTCCAAAGTAAGTCATTTTGCATTTGAGGGACTTGTTTTTAAAAGTGAGCCATCAACATTTGACCTCTGCCTTACCAGCCGGAGGCAGTGAAACCAACTCAGGGTTTGTTTGGGGGAGGGGGAGGGTCTAAAAAACCAGGAAACGTTTGGTTGTTTTCATTTATCTGTATTAAATCTCACAGAGAAGCCAGCCTGAAAAAAATTTGGATTACAGTGTTTGGAGAAAGACTGGACTGGATATTTTTAGCTCTGTATCAATACTTGCATCACAGTGATTTTGGCTTGACCTTGAGTCTTTGTTCCTCCCCCAGAGAGAGTTCCCCCTTCTATTGACCATCATAGAGCAATTTTTAAGTGTTACTCAAAGGATGGAGATACCAGGCAGTCTTCAGCTGCCTGTCTTTTGGAGATCTGCATAATAACAAAGAGTAAACAGAGATTAGGGATCTGCCTGCGGAGCCAATAAAAGGGCCCCTTCAGCTTTGATCTTTCCAGAGGCTCTAAAAATAGAGCTAGTTTGCCCTCAGTTGTAATGGGAACCCTCCGGCTGATGGATTTCAAGGCCATGGTGAGGGCATCTTTTTTTTTTTTTTTTTTAATAGGCTTTGTTATTTTTACATGTACACTGTATGTTACAGCTCATTTCCTGTTGGGTGCTTCCTTAAATCTTCCAGTGTCCAGCGATTTGCTTTCCTACCTCATGATTCTTAATAAGTAAAGATTTTCCTGTAGAAATGCTAGGCAAAAATAGCCTTGGGGTTACTAACCCCAAATTATGGCCTCTCAGTAATAATTTGGGAATTCTTTGCAGTATAGCCCATACCTCCCAATGTGGAAGGGATTGAAGTGTAGGGAAGTTCTTCTCCACTCTGAGTTGACGAGCCTTCCTTGAAAACTCCGCTTGGGTCATATCATATGAGAAGCACAATCCTCACCAGTTTCTCAAAAAAGTTAACTCATGTCATAGAAAACCATCATCAGTGGTTCACCTTTTAAGGGATATAGGGTGTATGAGTTTTTGTTTTTCTTTTTTTTCCTTCTTGTTTCTTTCTCTGGAGAGATGCAGATGTTCTAAAAATGATCATGATGATGCATACACAACTATGTGACGATATCATGAGCCACTGATCGCATGCTTTGGATGGAGTGTGTCTGAAGATATCTTAATAAAAATATTTTAAAAAATAATAACTTAGGGGGTGCAAGGGTAGTTCAGTGGTAGAATTCTTGCCTGCCATGCAGGAGACCGGGTTCAAGTCCCAGATCTTGCACCGCCTAAAAAAAAACAAAAAAAACACACCAAACACGTAAGCAAACAAAAGAAAGAAAAAACAAAGCAAAATTCAACAAGTGGTGCTGCAATAATGGGATCTCACATGTAAAAAGAATGAATGTGACCCCTATCATGCAGTATGCAATAAACAAAAATTAACTTAGATTTGACAATGTTGATGTATTTGATTAAATTTAGGTGCTCAACAATTTAGTGATTTTTTTTTTTTTCTTTTCGCTTTTGACTCTAAACTTGTCCCTGTTTTCTCATTATGCATCCCAAGTGCCTATGATGCAGTTTAAAGCTTACCATCTGTCAGTAGCTATCCATGAGCTCCTTCTGTAGTTTCTTTACTGTATCTGACACTACTCGAGTCAGGGCCACAAGGATGGCTGCATGCATTTCTGTCTTCAGAAATACGAGTTTTAGGATTATATGCTCTTTAACGGAGAACTTTTTTTCCTCTTCTTTGAATAACTGAGCTAATTGGTCTCAAAATAACATTGGCACTGTTGATTTTCAGAATGAAATCGTTTGGCCCAGGCACCAATAGTTTTTCTGTGGCTTTATGTAGGTCTCACTAGTCAATGAAATAGAGATAATTGGGTGCTCTGAGTGAAATGTACTCACTCATTCTTCCTTGTTCTATTTCCAATTAAATTAGCCCTTGAGATACTGTTTTATAAAAGATTCAGTTAACTGAATCATAATATCAGTTAACTGAGGTCAGCTCTGAGAGGTAACACCGTAGCTCAGTGGCAAGAATCCTCACCTGCCGAGCTGGAGACCCAGGTTCGAGTCCTGGAGCCTACCCATGAAAAAAAAAAGTGAATAGCTCTGTATTTTTCCTTCCTACTTATTGTAAGCATTAAATTAAATATAGGTATCACTTTTGTTAACAATTATTTCCTCCCGATCATTCAGATAGTCCTGTTTTACATAAACACGCTGGATGATTTAATATAAACTGACTTGGATTTTAACAGCTGTGCTATTCCCATAGTGATCACTTTTCATGTGGTCTGGGTATTAAGTTTCTTTTGTGCTGAAAAGGTTGCACATATTTCATTGGTGCACATATTTCCTAACAGTAGAAGCACAGCATTTACTTACTTGGCTAACTTCTTTATTCATTTAGGAGAATGTCATTCTCTATTATCTGCAAACCTAACATTAATACTTTGAAATGACAAATCCAATTACATTTTCATCTCTGTGCATGTGAATTTTTCTTATTGCTTACTTAGCACAATATTTTCTATACTGAGTCATATCATAGTTGTCATTGTTTCAAAAAGATTCTGTGAGGTTAAAAATGACTTTTTAAAATGTCTCCTTGGATGTTCATGAAGTTATTTTTTTCCTATGATAGTTTCAGGGACCAAGGACATCCTTGAGTCTTGATTAACCACAAATACAGATAGAAAGGTTGGGGGGGCAGAATAGACTCTGCTTAAAGAATCTTCTTGTTGATTGCTGTAACTTTAGTGAGTAAAGATCCTTTATAGGACTGGAGATAGGGAAGAATATTGTTCTCTGCTTTTATGACTGGCCAATCAGCTTCTCACAAATGATTTCTTACTCTGCTTGATCTTAACTCAGCATATGGCCAGGTAAAGTGTTTCGTCTTGCACAAAAAATTTGAGGGCTTGGTGGAGGGTGTGGTTGGGGAGACAGCAGTTCTGGAGTTGCTGTCATCCCAATTTCTGCTTATTGCCTTGCAGAACTTTCTGAAATGATTGTAACTGCCAATGGAATTTCAAAGACTTTATCAGCTATATAAGCCATGGTTTTAGTTCTAAAAAGGAGTTCAGAACTAAATAGAGTTGCTACCAGAGGGAAAAGCATAATTTTGAAGCTAATATTTTGAAAGAATTTCTCTGAAGACATTGGGTTAGGATGTTGTTGTTACCCTTTTACCTAAATATTTTTTGCCGGGGGAGGGACCTGGGGCTCTTTTTTTTTTTTTTGGCAACATTTTATTTTGGTGTAATTTCAAACTTACAAAAAAGTTGTAATAGTTCAAGAAACCTCTGCATTCTCTTTACCCAAATTCATCCAATCATGTTTACTTTTTGCCCCATTTGTGCGTATGCCTGCTTTCCTTTCCCCCTCTCTCTCTCTCCTCCCGTCCTCTCTTTCTCTCTTCTCTCTGTTATAAATATATATATATTTTTTCTCTTAACCATTTGAGAGTAAGTTGGAGACGTTGTGCTCCTTTATCCCTAAGTACTTAACTGTATATTTCCTAAGAACAAGTACATTCTCTTATCCAAACTCAATATACTTATCAAATTCAGGCAATTTAATGTTAGTATAGTGCTGTTATCTAACCCACTGTCCGTATTTCAAATGTTGTAATCTGTACTAATGTTCTGGTTGTCTCCACCCTCTGGCCCTCTCCCCATCTCAGAGGGGATGCCAATTCAGGATCAAGCATTACCTTTAGTTGTCATGTCATGTCTCTCTGACGTCCCTCATCTGGAAAAGTCCTTTAGTCTTTCTTTTGTCTGTCTTAACCTCAACATTTTGAAGTGTCCAGGCCAGTTATTTTGTAGAATTTCCCCATGATTTAGGTTTGTCTAAAGTTTCATCATGATTAGATTCAGGTTATGAATTTTTGGCAAATAATGGATGTCGTAGCTTCCTTTCATGAGGCATGTGATGTATTTTATCCCCTTTGGTGATGTTAATTCTCCCCTTTCCATATTTGTAACTACCCGCCCTGGCAGTAGGAAACCTGACTCTTATTATCCACAATATATTTACTCGCTCAAGTCTAGAATGCACAGAAAGTAGTTGAAAATAACTGCTAGCCCATGCTACTGCAGAAAGTAAACCTAGTAACTAGAGGTTAATATCTGTGCGTAGTTCTTTGTTTTTTTTCTAGGTAAAATTCATACAGTAAAATGCACAGATCTCAAGAGAACAATTCTCTAAGTGTTGGCAGCTGTCTGCGCTCATATGGATATAGACTCAAGATATAGAACATTTCCATCAAGATATAGAACATTTCTGTCACCCCAGAAAGTTCCCTCATACTCTTTCTCTGTCCCAGAATCTGAGGGACCCGGGGTAATGTTGAATATTATGACTATTCTCTTTCCCTCTGAGTCGTCAAGCTAGGCACCTTCTGATGTTTAAGCAACAATTGCCTTGTTTCTGGACCCAGAAGTTGACCAGAGACTTACCTCAGACTTGCAGAGCCAGGCATGGAGGGCTCTTGATCCTGTTGCACAATTCTGTCACTCCCCCACTTTGTGAAACTGCCGAAGCAACCTGTTATGAAAGAAGCATGCTCTAAACTTGGTGTGCCTACCACCTGGGACCTTTCTCCTACGCCGATGTAGCAAGATGTGCCCGGAAACCTGATCTTAAGATTTTAATTAGTGATTAGAGACCCTAATAATATGCTCATTCTGGTGTTTACTATGAGATGGGATCGTCTGTGGCAGTATTGATGGGTTATAATTAAACTTCTCGAAGTGACTTGTTAGCTTTTTGTGTGCAGGTGTGCATGTGAGTTTTGAGGAGTGATTGGAAGAGGGTGATGTAGGAATAATGTGAGCTGGTATCATCGTAGGGTAAATTATATATATATAGTAAATATAAAAGATAAAATATGTAAATATAAAAGATAAAATATATAAAAGATAGATATATATCTTTTTGGCTTTTGTCATAGCCAACCTGTCCATTTATCTTTTAGTATTATGTAATTCTACATCATATTTGCTTGTCACTTAAGTTGCAGTACCAAGATTAAACACAGCTATTTAAACTTTCTCTGAGAAAAACCTCTGTCCTAAGGCACCTACTAGCCTAAGAGCCCTGCAAACGTACCAATTAGAAGATGGAAAGGCACATTGTAGTTCTGGAAGGGAAGGTTAGTCTTATTCTGTCTCTTAGCGGGCACTCATTTATTCAACTGACATTGGAGTCCTTACTGTGTGCCAGAGATACAAAGATGATTAAAATAGCCACTGCCTTCAAGGAATGCTATCTAAAGGGTGAGTCAGGCCTATAAACCAATAGGGTGATCTCATTCCATGGCAGTATGCTCTGCAGTCAAGGCGCAGCTCTCATTGTGGTTCCTTCGTACCAATTAATTTCGCCAAGACCGGGAAGGTCAGGGAAGGCCTTGGAGAGGGTGACTTCTGAGTTGATGTGAAAGAATGAGTGGGAATTTCTAGAAAGACATGGGAGAGAGAGGGCAAGAAGAAAGCATTACAGGAAGAGGGAATAGCATGTAAATAGCTAGAGACAAGAAAACACAGCGCACTTTCGTTGTTCAGTACAGCAGCTGTGACTGAGCCTCGAACATCTACTTCCCTACCAGTTGTCCTTTTGTCTTGGTGAGCACCATTTCCATTTCAAGCTGTTTGTTGAGTCAGAAACTGAAGTCCTTTGTGTAACATTTGAGGCTGCTGTTCTGAATTTTACAATTCCATATAAAATTTTTTCACCTAGTGCCAAACTGAGGGGGTTTCCTAATCTTAAGAAAAGGAGCAGCTGCAGCTGAGTGGTTCAGAGGCCAAGGAGTTGGGGGATTTCCAGGGACCTGGCTGTGCATCCCTTATTGACCGGCTGAGGGAATACAAGCAAGCTGTCCATAACCCCCCACTCCACCATCTCCATTTCTTCTTTCCTTAAATGCATCAGTTGGATGAAATAAGCTCTGGCTCTTTGTTGCTTCTCTAGGTTACTAGGCTTCATATTTTATATTTCCTTTACCTAGTTTTATTTTATTTTTCCATAAGCAATGCATTTTAATTGCAGAAAAATCATAAAATAGATTCAAGTATAAAGAAGATATTAACCATATCCACCCATCCTGATCACTGTTCACCTTTGCTTTCTACCTTTTGTGTCTTTTTTTATTTTCCTTATCCAGGTACACATAGATAATTTTTCTTTCCACACATTCCTACTTTAACTTTGAAAGTTAGCTATAGGCAGAGGGATTTGTGGTGCTGCATCTAAGATACTCCCTGCTCCTCTGATGTGATAGAGTTTTAAATCTCAATCATTTACAAGGACTGGCTAAAGCCCAAGCGGAAGAGTTCTCCAGAGCTTGTGCCAGGAATTTTTGTGTACAGCTTCTCAGTGGCAAAGATTACTCAAAACTGGGCTGCAGCCAGGTTTTCCCTCTCCTTTCCAAAAGGGACATAAATCTCTGATTTGGAAAATGATGAGTAACTCCCAGGTTCTTTTCCTATCTCATTTACTCGGTGAGGGCCTCAAGTCTTCTATTTTAATGTGTAATGAATTCCATATGTATGATTGTGTAGTATAAATTGTATCCCACATCTTTGTCCTTAGCAACTTGTGTTTCCCCAATCTCCAGAACTGCTTGGTTCCCAAATGGAGATGGAATATCCAGCAGGAGCCAGAGTGAGTGTTCAGTTGCAAGCCCTAACCTCAGAACTCTTGGCTCTTCACCTCCTTGAAAAACCTTGGACCTTTCTCCCTTTGCTTCAATTTCCTCATCTGTACAGTGGGGGAAATATTTCCTGTTTCCCGGGGAAATTGCAATGGCTGACGTGTATGTAGTTCCCTGTGACCAAGTACCAAGGCCTTTGTGCACTCCTGGGACGGGTGTTGACATCAGAAACAAGAAGAAAGCGTAGACCTCTGTGTTCACAGTGGGTCTCCTGGGGTGTGTGGGTCTCTTTCTGAGCTCCTCATTTGTTCAGGAGCAGGTACAGTGAGAGACGTAATTGATGGTTGAGGCTGCCCTAGCTTTAAGAGGCCGCAGCAGCCTTCTATTGTATCTGTGACCTACTGCTGCCAAGACCTTTGCCATGATTCCAGAGAACACAGCTCTTGTTTGTTACTTGTGATCTGTAGTCTTCCTAGACCACCTAATCAGTAGTTAAAACTTATGCTACTTAGTTCTTTCCTTGACATTTGCGTTCACAAGGACATGCCAAGCCTACCTAAACGTATTTTTTTCTTATAGGACCCTTTTACAACCCAGACCAGAAAGTGTAGGGCTGTTTTCTCCTTGGTTAGTTCCACTAGCAGCCTGGCCCAGGCACAGCCTTCACATTATTGAAATATTGGTTTCCTTTTAGTGGGGAACTCTCTTATTTACCTTTAGCCTTGCCCCTTCCACCAAGCCCATCCCTTGCCACAGTGGTACCTAATTTTTTTTTTTTTTTTTTTTTTTTAGTATAGCATGTTTAATCAAATTATTATTTTAGAAAATTCGGGAGCTGCTACCATTTTGAAATGAAAATAATTTTTGCTAAGTGGATTATGTGAACAAAAGAGAATGGAGTTTAGAATTGGAACTTTAATTTTTAAAAAAAAAGACTGTAAAGTGTAGCCATTTTAAAAATGAGGAAACTCTAATGTTAAATTTTCAAGAGTAGAAAATATAGCATTATATATATTTTTTGTACCAAATAAACATTTTTTGCTTTAGTCTCACACATAAGTTAAAGTTTAAAAATATTAATTACCATCTATTTTCAACACCCTGCATTTTTGACAATTCCTTTGTTCTTCCCCATGCAAAACATTTTTAAATTTGGTACCTAAATTTTTTGAGCCATGCAACTTGTTCAGACTCTGATGAAAGCAATAAACTATGCTCCCCTGAAAAACAAAGAGCTGCACAGTTTTGCACACAATTTCAGTGGCTCCTTGAAGACCAAAAACATGTCTGTGGGTCTTAGTAAGGCATTGTTCTTATTTCCATTCCTAAGCTCTCCTGAATAAGATACTGGGAGACAAGCATTCCCACCAGTCCCAGTCCCATGGTGGCTTCTCTTGTGGCTTTAGAAAGTTAACAGCACTCTTCGGGCGCTCATTTTCTTCAACTGAGGAAAAGGGAAGCGTGGGGGCTGATCTACCGCTAGACTTTGTTTTATGACTCTGAGATTGTATAGTCTTTTTATTGTTTTTGTTTTTGTTTTTGCATGGCCAGGCACCAGGAATCAAACCTGGGTCTCTGGCATGGCAGGTGAGAATTCTGCCACTGAGCCACCGTCACATCACCCTTGTATTGTGTCTTGATGCGATATTTTATTTCTTTAAACCCAACTGCATCCAATTGGAGGCCAAGGGAAGATACCCAGCCCAGGACTCTATGGGTCAGTTCTCCCCCCACCAGTAGGTGCACTGATTTGACTCCTGATGAAAAGAGAGCCCCAGCTGTCATCTGTTCTTGTGCTTTCCTTTTTATTTATGTAATACACTTATCATCTCCTTTCCTCCCTTCACCCTCAGTACCTTTGGGCTGTAGGGAGGAATGAACGTGAAAGTAACTGCTGGCTCCTTGATGGTCCTGGGAGCCATCAGCTTGAACTGAGAGATCTTTTATGGATTTAACGTACTTATATGTACAAGGACTGCAAATAATGTAAATTTTATGTGTCTATATATACATATATTTTTAAAATTGAATATTTAAAACACCCAACACATGTTTGCGTGAGTTTATTTTCATGACTGTTATAGCACTTCAGTTCAACAAACGTTTGAGCTCCTATCCTACATGTTTGGATGCTGCAAAGGTGATAAGGCAGCCTCCTCAGTTTCTGATCATCACCTGGACAAGGAAGTAAAATTACACTAGAAGGTATGTCATCCAGGTGCTGTATATGTCATTAGTGGAACATCTTTACCCAAGTTGTTCTTAGCTTGGAAGGGGCAAAACTAGTTCCTGGCAGATAGTAGGAACTGATTAAATATGTTTTGAAAGATGAGAAAAATTAATGAGTGATTTGATAGATAAATGAACAATGCAGCAAGAGTCAAAAATAAGATAACCTCTGCCCTCAAGGAGCTCATAGTCTGGTAGGCAGTTTAGACACAGTGGCAGAAAGCGCTTTTGCCTACAGGTGCAGAAGTATGACTTATTATCAAACTATTAATGGTAGCTATTGTTGAATGTGACATTACGTTATTCGTCTGCGCGTCTTTCCAGCGTTTACTATCTCATTAACTTTAGGCGATGCTTTCAGTGATTTGTTATTGTATTGAA
Organism: Myrmecophaga tridactyla; assembly: GCA_004026745.1. Classification (NCBI taxonomy): domain Eukaryota; kingdom Metazoa; phylum Chordata; class Mammalia; order Pilosa; family Myrmecophagidae; genus Myrmecophaga; species Myrmecophaga tridactyla. Next base: position 22,622 of record PVIY010024054.1, on the reverse strand, counting down.
AGATCACTTCCAGAGCATATTAAAACAGAACGCCTTTGGGATTCAACATAAATCATAAATGTCTTAGCATTTCATGAAAGGACACATTTTGGCATTGAGCTCTTTGAAGGGTTTTGCTTGCTCTCTGTAGGATTTTTTAATGTCTCCGTTTTATTTTTTCCAAAGGGCTTTCCAGGTATTTCCAAAAGTACTTAACACTATAGCCTTTTTGCCATAGAAGATGTGAAAAACTGTTTGAGAACATCCTATTCCCAAAGTTATTGTCCTTATGACTTGTTTATATAACATTTTATGTGATGATAGTGATAAATTCTAGAGTGTCTGGCCTTCCATAGGGTTAAGTAATTCTTTCATAAGAAAAGTTTCCTTGAAGAGTTTTCTTGTTCATTGTTTTTAAACTTTTGTTGTGGTAACATTTACCAATTTCCCATTTTAATCGTTAAGTATGCGTTTCAGTGACATTAATTACCATAGCAGTGGTGTGCTGCCGTCACCACCATCGTTACCAAAATTTTGTCATTGAAACAAACTCTATACCCATTAAGCGACAACTCCCCATTGCTCCTTTTCCCTGCCTCTTGTAACCTTTAATCTTTCTGTCTTTATGAATTTGCTTATTTTAGATATGTCATATAAATAGAATCACAGTATCCACCCTTTTGCATCTGGCTTATTTAACTCAGCATAATAAATTCAAACGTGAAGAATTCATTCCTTTTCACAGCTTCATTCCTTAATATTACATTGTAAGGATATACCACATTTTGTTTATGCATTCATCTTGGCTTACTTCCACCTTTTGGTTTTTGTGTGAATAATGCTGTCATAAGCATTGGTGTACAGATATCCATTCAAGTCCCTACTTTGAGTTCTTTGGGGTAGATACCTAGAAGTGGAATCGCTGGGTCATATGATAATTCTTTCTTGTTTTTGTTTTTTAACAATGAAGAAAAGACTACATGTTTCTTACTTCTAGAATATTTAATTGCTGGTGAAAGCATACCATCCAAGTTAGCTATCTTGAGTTTGTATCTATCAGGCTAAAATTGTAAAGTACCTCCTGTGTAGGGGGTTTAAACAGAAGCAAATGTGCCAAATGTCAGGAGTTAATGGGAGAATAGACATAAGCATGTTTGGCAAATTAGAGGAACCTTCTTAGCATTAAATAAGTGTATATTCAGCAGTGTCTTGAGAAATGGTATGATTGGACTAATGATACTGTTATTATTATAATGGTAACTATATACTAATAATGATACTTCAAAGAGGCCTACTTTGAAGGATATGTGAAATAGACACAATACCTCGTAGCCAGAGCTTACCTGTTATTGGAACTCTGGACAATTTGGGTGTCTTTGCAATTGACTCTGGATTTCTTGAAGTATATGGATATTTTTTAAGAGCTTGACACTCTGACTTGGGATAGAAATCCATGAAAAAATGTATCTTTGTGTTATTTAAGTGGGAGAGAGAGCTTTAGTGTCTCCCACTTCTCAATGGTACTTCAGATTTTCCTTTCCTTTAATGTCAACTCTTTCATTAAAGATCTTAGTAGTGGAAGGTGAAAAGAAGGAGTTGAAGCAAGTAGTGATTACTCATTGCTGCTAAAGCCTCTCACGGGTCCCAGACATGGACCATGAGCTCAATGCTGCTTTCTCTTAAAGAAGACCATTTATTTTGTTGCCTTTGCAAAATCTTCCGTAAGATTGCTAACATAACCATAAACAGATTTTCTTTTAGTTTGTTTTGACCTGAATGACAAAGATTGACTTGAATCATAGCATAAAGGTTAAAAGAGAAATGAGTCCAAAATGACTTACCAGTAGAATAATCCATATGAGTAAGAACTCAAAACAAAGCACCAGACACAGATCTCCCACGTCCTCTAGAGGAGTGTATTCATTTCTTAAGGCTGCTGGACATGCAATATACCTGAAATAGAACAGCTTTTAAAAAGGAAATTTATTAAGTTGCAAGTTTACAGTTCTAAGGCCATAAAAATGTCCAAACTAAGGCATTCAGAGAAAGATACCTTGACTCAAGAAAGGCTGATACCTTTCACATGGGAAGGCACATGGCTGGCCTCTGAGGTCCTTGCTCCTGCCTCATTGCTCCCTGTTTCTGATGCCAGTGACTTCCTCTTTAAGCATCTGTGGGTCTCACTGAGCTGCTCTGGGCCAAAACTCTGGCTCTGGCTTTCTTAGCATTTCTTGGGAAGGCACATGGTGATGTCTGCTGGGCTCTCCCTCTTCTGCATATTCAGATGTCTGTGTCTATATTGGCTCTGAGCTTTCTACAAAATACGGTGACATGGTGGGCTCTACATCTCCAAACATCCATGTCTAGGTGTTTCTCTCTGTCAGCTTTCCAAGCATCTCCAAAAGTCTCCATTTCTTTTGGCTCTGAAGAAACTGTTCTCCAAATGTCTACATTTGAGGTTTCTCCAAAATGTTTCCTCTTTCAAAAGGCTCTAGTAAACTAGTCAAGACCCACCCTGAATGGATGAAGTCCCATCTCTATCTAATAAAAAAGCCACACCCACGATCGGGCACACCAATCTGAAGTAATCTAATCACACCATTTGGAAGTAACGTAATCACACCAATTAGGAGTAATCGAATGAAAAGAACATGTTCCCAATTGAATGGGTCAGTCTCCATGGCAACGATCTAATCAGAGGTTTCCATCCTAAACAGGAGGTCTACCCCACAAGATAGGATCAGGATTAAAATGTGGCTTTTAGGGGTATATAATAGTTTCACACAGGCACAAGGAGTAAAAGGTTCAGTTCAGAACATCTGCTATTCTTTGCTTAATTGTTCACTGCTTCCTGTTATTGAGAATATTCAAGTAGGCACTGATTGGAAGTATACCTGAAAAATGAGACCTACATTATCCTATAGCACACTCTGCAAAAGGACTGAAAGTCCCAAGGAGTGGGCCCTGTTCAGAGTAGCCTCTGAGAGGGGTGTATGCACTTACTCTAATTCTCTGTGCTAGCTCAAAACAGTTGACAGGCTCTTCTTGGAAAATTGCTTCAGCTTCCACATCTCTTAATAGTCTTGGGAGTGGTATATTCTCGAGTTTTGAGAATGAGTTTCTTTTTTCTTTACTTGTTTGTTTTTGGAAAAGGCCAAAAGTCATTTGAAGCTCTGTGTAAGTAAAGGCAATGAGCAAGAAAAAAATAAAAACGTAAAAGGAACTATGAGCGCTTAAAATGGCATGTAGGTCTGAATAAGTGAGAGCTTTAGAAGGAAATTCAAATTATCCTCATCTTTTGAACTAAACCAGCTGAGAGATGGCAGGAAATTTTTATATAGTTGGTGAGGTAGAAATGAGCACCGAGTTTGGAGACATTGCCACCTACTAATTCTGTGACCTTGGAATTGTATCTCAAACTTTCTGAGCTTCCGCTTCCTCAGGTGTAAAAATAGTTAAGATGCCTTTTTGGAGGCCATGAAGATGAAACTGGAGCTCACGTGCCAGGTGTCATGTAGTTGGCGCTCTATAAAGGTTTTTGTTCCTTTGTGTGAGCAGAGATCACATGCCATCCTGTTGCCTTTTATTAATGCGTTTATTTTATGGTTTACAGCCATAAACTTTCTGTCCTTGGGAGCAAGCAAAGTGGGAGGGAAACAAGAAAGGATGAGTGATTCTTTTAAAAAGGGCATGGCCTCAAGAGGTAATGTGCTGCTGATCACAGTCTTTGTCTTCTTCTTTCCTTTTCCACCTTCTTTTCAAGTAGGCTACTAATCTAGGGGGTTAATTATTAATCAAAATGAAGCTGAGGTTTCATGTTCCCCCGAGCATGGGTAGCCGGAGAGAGTGGGGTGAGTCCACATCTTGCCCGGAGGTGGAAGTCAGCCCAGGAACTGCAACCGATGTTAGGCCACAACTTTAGAGGAGCCCACACCAATTTGGAAGGGCTTCCTGGCTATGTTCCCTCTAAATCGGTCTCTTAGGGACAGAGACATGGGAGAGCCAGGCTCGCAATTCCCGTGTCAGCCCTGAGCTTGGCACAAGGCCTGCTGCCCACTAGTGTAGCTGTTCTTTTCACCGTCCCCCACCCATTTTCAGTAGCCTTTCTTCTGCCTCAACTCTCTTACTTTTTTCTTGCGACAGCTAGAAATGGACGAGAGGCCTGTGCAACAGAACAAGGAGGGATCAGCTGCCTGAGTTTAATCTTTTCAAGAGCTGCAGCATTTTACTGCTTCTTTGGCATCATTTTATGGTTGTTTTCCCAGTGTCCTTTCAAGTTTCCTGTGAAATGGCTAGCAAGAAAATTTCCAGTCTATCAGGTGGAGAGAACACTAGGCACCGAGAAACAGCTTAAACATCTAGGGTTTCCAGCTTCCAGCTCACTTACCTGCCATGTTACACATGTTTCCATCAGTGATGTGGTAGGATTAATTCTCAATCAGGAGGGGGATCGTAGGAGGGGGGAATGATTCTACTTTAAATGTTTAGCAGCTTTGAGGACCTAACTCCATTAGCTTAACCATCTTTGGGGAACTTGTCCTTTTAAAGGGAATCCTGATACCTAGGAGATGCATTTCTCACAATGCATTTCAGCCTGTAAAACGGATATCATCAGGAAAACTGTGTGTACATGAGTACATTCTAGGTGCCCACCAGTGTAGATAGAGGGTGGGGAGCAAAGATTTTTAAATTTTCTTTAAGAAACTGTTTATGACAACATAGTTCACGGTCCCGTTTTGGGTAACTTTCAGCCTCAGTATTTTTAGAGACACGTGGAGGGTAGGGACAGGCAGCAGCAGAGAATCTAAGACAACACTGTTCTGAAAAATGCAAATTTTTCAGTTTTGTATTTACTTAAGGAAGTAGGGTAGTTGCCTCCCATCTATCCCTTTAAATACAGATACTGTTTAAATGACATCATTTTGAATAGAATACACAGTTGAGGAGGTTTAGGGGGAATCAAAACAAAAAAACACAGAAATTGGGCATCATTGCATTTCTGGGGCCAAGAAACAAGCAATGGTTTTTTTGGCAGGATCCCAGACCCAGCAGGACCCACACCCCAAGGCTGTCTGAATGGCTTCCTGTGGTTTTCCCACTGACGAAAAACAGCCTTTCTCTTGAAAGGTCCAAGATGGCAAGTTTGTGCATCAAACTAATCAGAATCATGATAGTCCTACTCTGAGGTTATGTCCCGACAGGTTTCATTTCAGAAATCTGATGCACTGCAATTGTTACAAATTGGACTGAGTCAGTTTTGTTGTTTCCAACAGTGCAATTATTTTTTGGTATAAACTGGTCGCTTCCAATGATTAGAGGTTATCATCTTACCAGGTAGTCTTTTACAATGAAATCAAATTTCAAACCAAATTCTGCTATTTATACGAACATTTGTTAGCAAGCAGACCCAAAAGTTAAGCCTTCAACCTGTTTTTTTCTTTTCGTTAATGTACTGTCTTTTTTTCCTATGACACATAAACAATCCTATTTATTAATTTTTTTCTCTTTTATAGAATCTTTATTATGAATGGTCAGTGTTAAAAATGTGAAACATGGAGGTCTTTGCTTGTGAAATCATTTGCATACTCTAGCTGCAGAGATGCAACAGCTAGTTCGTTGTTATATATGAGTACAGATTTTCTTCCCGGGCCATATGATTTGGAGTTTGCTTTCTTTATCAGAGCCATCACAGTGAAATTATACTATATCTATCCTTTTTTCTTCTGGCTTATTTCACTCAGCATTAAATCCTCCCGGTTCATCCCTGTTGTCATATGCTTCAGGACTTCATTTCATCTTGCTGCTGCATATAGAACATTTCATTGTGTTTATATACGTTATGTTGTTTATTTACCCATCAGTTGATGGACACTGGATTGTTTACATCTTTGGGCCTTTGTGAATAATGCTGCTGTGAACATCAGTGTACAAATGTATTTTTCAATGCTTTCAACTCTTCTGGGTATATGCCAGGTTGTAGGGCAACTCGAGATTTAGTTTTCTAAGGAACCACCAAACTGTCTTCCATAGTGGCTGTACCATTATACATTCCTACCAGCAGTCAATAAGTGTCTCAGTTTCTCCATGTCCTCTCCAACATTTGTAGTTTCTATTTGTTTAAAAGCAACCATTCTTACAGATGTGAGATGATCTCATTGTAGGCTTGATTTACATTTCCCTTATAGCTAGTAAAGATGAGCATCTATTCACATGTTTTTTAGACATTTGTATTTGTTCTTTGGAAAAATGTCTGTTCATATCATTTATATATCAGCAAGCAGACACAAAAGTTAGTCTTTCAACCTGTTCTTATAGGTTGGGAAAAGTCCCAATCCTCATGCTTTCATTATCTTTCTCACATCAGAGTTTCAGTGGAGACAGTTGTAACTATATTCTAGTCACAGGACATCGTTCACCTTTTAATTGGAGCAAGTGATGGAATCCTCTGTTAAGTGTCCAAAACTGAGACTGGAGGGTCCTGGGGCCCAGAATACCGCTGCTGAGAACGGTAGGCCGCTACTTTGCCAGATTCTTATAACCCATTTGCAAAGTTGACGGTCCCTGTGTAATTCCAGTCAATCCATGTATCTTGAACACCATTATTTTCATCAGAAAATTTATATGTACCATCTTTTATATTCATCAAGCAACCTCTAATGTAGATTTAAAGAGCTGTACTTGATGTACTTATAATAGCCTGAGTCTGGAGGGTAGACCTCTGAGTAGTCTTTCAAATGCCATCCAACCATACCTGTAGTATGCATTATTGATTAAAATGCTTCAAATACTATCCAGCTACCCCTAAAGAACAGGGTGAGTATGTAGAACCTATGTTCATGAACTTAAAAAGTAATTATAGATTATAAACAGGTCTCTCTTTATTTGACCCTGGAATATTATGTCTTCTAAAATGTTGCCAGCCATTCATGAATGACCTGACATGTCACCTGACCACTGGCCTGCCGTGATGATATAAACAAAGCCATGGATGAATGGCTCAGCCATAAGGCAGAGAAAAGAGGGAAGAAAATTATAATTGTTGCTCATTTTGTAGGATTCTCCAAGCTCTTTCACATTCCTTTTTTTGATCTTCTGATGTTGTCTTCCCTACCCCATTTTGTAGATATCTTTATTGAGGTTCATAGGAGAAATAGATTGCAGGAACTCTACATTTGAACCCTCCTTCTTTACAGCTCATCTGTACTATAAGGTTAATTTGCTACCAAGAAGAGCTATCACTACTCTTCAGAAAAAAGCATAGAACTTTTTCACCTTAGGGCATGTGTTAGAAAGGTGAGGCCATTTGCCCAGGATATAAGAGAACGCTGTGAGATTCTGTTTGACTAGTGATAGGCCAGGTTGTTTAAACCAACTCTAACTGAAGTCACCTAGAGAAACTGGATTAACTCATTTTTGAATCTTTATAAACATCAAAAAAACTAATACATTGTGAGAAATTGAGTTGAGATTAGAAAAGGACGTAAACACAGAGAAATGAGGCTAGGACTAGGCCACTTTTGCCTTGTGGGTGTTTGGCATTCAAGAAAAGGAAGTTGAGAACCAGACCTGTACCTTTGGTGTCCTTGTAAGGTTAGGGGCATAAAAGTTGGAGTCTCAATCCTGTCAAGCCAAGGAGCTCTGGAAAACCATTCCCTGCGTTGGACTGGGATCCCCCAAAGTAATTCCTCTAGGAGTAAGGGTGAACCAGAAGTAAACCAACCTCACATTGGCTGCCACCCCAGTTCATATCATCTGAGTGACCCAGAAACCTTAAGGCTTACCTGGGTTAAGCTGATTCCATTTAACTAACCCATAGGTGATGGTAAAAACAATGAAACTGACTTAGAGGAAGATCTCATGATCCTAGTCCAATTTAATTCAACAAATAATATCTCAGTTACATTATCCAACCACAGTCGGCAGTAAGCAGGCACACAAGGAGAGATGCCACCATAAATGAAACCATCAGAAGCAACGAATAACAGAAATGGACTAATTCTAAATAGAATACTTAGAAATATTCTAAAGACAAATATTTAGAATCATGGAGAGTCTAATATTTGGACTTACCAGATATAACTGTGCATGTAGTAGTTGAGGAAATAAAAGCGAAACTTTAATTTCAGCAGATATTGACAACTCTAAAGTTGGCATGATTTTAAAAATGAAATGCATTCTACAAGTAATGCATCTTAAACATAGGGATGCAGAAAGCTAGCATAGCTATATTAATATCTGACAAAATAAACTAATGCATAAAACATGACTATGCATTTCAGTTACTTTATAACAATCTGTTTTAATTCGACAGGAAGACAGAATCTAAATTTGTATATAGCCAATAATATTGCCTTAAAATACATAAAAGAAAAACATACAGAATGGCAAGAAGACATGTACAATCCATAATCACAATAGGAAAGGTTAACAAATCTTTTTTTCAGCAACTGATAAAAGAAGCATATAAAAAACAGGAAGAACTATTGAAAATTTGACCAACATGATTTATAATTCTATTCTAATGAACGTGTATATAGAACACTGTACCTACTGTGAAGTAAACATTCTTCTCAAGCACACACACAAAAGATTTTACAAAAAATCACCAGAGACTACATCACTAAGGTCAGTGTCAACAAATTTCAAAGTGAAATTATACAGTGTATTTTCTGATTACAATGTCATTATGCTATAAGTAAAAAACATAACTAGAAAATCCCCAAATGTTTGGACATTCAGTTATGTACTTCTAAATAACTGATAAATTTGAAAGGATATAATAGGAATTAAGAAACAAGGGGAATCTTTATTTGGTACAAAATTTATATTTTTACTAGTGCATTTCCTAATATAACTTATGTAGACAGCTTAATTGAACACCATGAGTACATGGAACCTTGAGTAGGGCATGGGATTTTGTTGGTTTGTCCAAAGTGATGCCCTGATAAATCGCAGAGTGATTTGAACAGTGAATAAAAAAAGTATTTGCAAAGTCCCCTTCGGGGAATGGTGAGAAAGGGGGAAAATTCAACTTCCCCAAGTTGAATTCATGATATTCTCACAAGCAGTGCAGACAACCAAAGCAATAGGCTGAGCCCCCGTCTTGGGGTTTGTTGATATGAAACTTAACCCCATGAAGGACAGGTCAAACCTACTTAAAATTAGGCCTAAGAGTCACCCCCAAGAGAACCTCTTTTGCTCAGATGCGGTCTCTCTCTCCAGCCAACACAACAAGCAAACTCACCGCCTTCCCCCTGTCTACATGGAACATGACTCCCAGGAGTGTGGACCTTCCTGGCAACGTGGGACAGAAATCCTAGAATGAGCTGAGACTCAGCATCAAGGGATTGAGAAAACCCCTAGAATGAACTGAGACTTAGCATCAAGGGATTGAGAAAACCTTCTTGACCAAAAGGGGAAGAGCGAAATGAGGCAAAATAAAGTGTCAATGGCTGAGAGATTCCAAACAGAGTCGAGAGATTATCCTGGAGGTTATTCTTACGCATTAAATAGACATCACCTTGTTAGTCAAGATGTAATGGAGAGGCTGGAGGGAACTGTCTGAAAATGTAGAGCTGTGTTCCAGTAGCCATGTTTCTTGAAGATGATTGCATGATGATGTAGCTTTCACAGTGTGACTGTGTGATTGTGAAAACCTTGTGTCTGATGCTCCTTTTATCTACCTTGTCAACAGACGAATAAAACATATGGAATAAAAATAAATAATAGGGGGAACAAATGTTAAAATGAATTTAGATTGAAATGCTAGTGATCAATGAGGGGGAGGCGAGAGGATATGGTATGTATGAATTTTTTTCTATTGTCTTTTTGTTTCTTTTTCTGAATTGATGCAAGTGTTCTAGGAAATGATCATGATGATGAATATGCAACTATGTGATGATATTGTGAATTATTGATTATATATGTAGAATGGAATGATCAAAAGTTAAGAATGTTTGCATTTCTTGTTATATTTTTTAAAAAGTTAAAAAATTAATTTAAAAAATAGAAGGGGAATCAAGATATTTTTTACTGGATGATAAATACTTCATATTAAAATTACAGAATATAGATAAAGCAGAAAATGTGTAGCTTAAAAAAAAAGCCAAACATTAATGAGCTATTATTTGTCTCAAGAAGTCAGAACATATGACATGATAAACACACATGACTCTGAGGTAGAAACTACTATTAAAAGAACAAAAAGAAGATTAGAAGTCAAGAGTTGGTCCTTGAAAGGATCTATAAAATTGATAAACCTCTGGTGAAGTTGATCAAGAGGAAAAAGAAGGCACAAATTAACATGTATCTTAAAAACATAGTATTGAATTTTAAAAAGAAGATGTAAGTTTATACGAAGATATAAACTTTAAAAATTTATACAAAGAATAAATTTGACACTCAAAAACAGGCAAAGCTAAGCTATCTTGGTTAGGGAATAAACTGAAGTAGAAAATTATAAAGTAGGCTACCTCTACGAGGCAAGTAGGGGGGTTATGATTAGGAAATGGCTTTGTAGGGACTTCTGATGTGCTATGTTCTTGACTGAGTGGTAGTTATACAAGTGTTTGCTATTTCTTTCTTATGGTGATATAATATATGTAAGGAATTATTTTAACAGTTTTATGTGAACAATTCTGGACTTTAAGTACATTGACGATATTGTGTATCTTTCACCACTATTTCCAAAATGTTTCCCTCATGTCAGACATAAATTCATGTCCATTAAGCCATAACTCCCCATTTACCCCTTTCAACCATGATTCTGCTCTCTGTCTCTATGAATTTCCTTATTCTAGTTTTTCATACAAGGTAAATAATATACTTTTTATTTCAGTGTGTTTGGCTTATTTCACTCAACATCATGTTTTCAGGACTCATCCATGTTGTAGCATGTATCATCAGTACATCATTTCTTTTTATGGCTGAATGATATTCATTTCATTATTTATCCATTCATCTCTTGGACACTTGGGTTGCTTCCACCTTTGTCTATTGTGAATAATGCTGCTGTGAACATAGGTGTGCAAATATCTGTTCAAGTCTCTGCTTTCGATGATTTTGGATAGATTTCTATCTAGAATTGGAGTTGCTGGGTCATACAATAATTGTTTTTATGCTTCTGAGTAAATGCCAGACTGTTTTCATAGCATTCATCAACATTTGTTATTTTCTTTTTGTTTAATAATATACATCCTAGATGGTGTGAAATGGAATCTCATTGTAGCTTTGGTTTGCATTTCTCTAACAACTGATGATGTGGAGCATCTGTTCATGAACTGTTGGCCATTTATGTATCTTCTCTGGAGAAACATTTATTCAAATCTTTTGTCCATTTGTAAAATTGAGTTGGTTTTTTTGTTGCTGTTGTTAAATTGTAGGAATTCTTTATGTATTCTGGATATTAAACCCTTATTATCCAAATAATAATTTCCAAATATTTTCTCCCATTCTGTAAGTTATCTTTTCCCTTTCTTAATAATGTCCTTTAATATATAGAGGTTCTTAATTTTGATGGAGTCCAGCTTGTCTGTTTGTTGTTTTTCTTTGTGCTTTTGGTGTAAAAATCTCAGAATCCATTGCTTAATACAAGGTCCTAGAGATATTCCTCTATATTTTCTTCTAAGAATTTTTATGATATTAGCTCTATATTTGGGTAATCCATTTTGAATTACTTTTTGTGTATGGTGAGATGGAGGGGTCTAAATTCATTTTTTTGCATGTGGATTTTCAGTATTCCTAGCAGCACTTGTTGAAGAGACTATTTCCCCAATGAATGTTCTTGGCACCCTTGACAAAATTCAGATGGCCATAAATGTACAGGTTTATTTCTGTGCTCTCAATTCTATTCCATTGGTCTATATATCTATCCTTATGCCATTATTATACTGTTTTAATTATTGTACCCTTGTAGTAAATTTTTATATCAGGAAGTCTGAACCCTCCACCTTTTGTTCTTCTTTTTCAAGATTGTTTGAGCTGTTTGGGGCCCCTTGTTTTCCTTATAAATTTGAGGATTAGTTCTTCTGTTTCTGAAAAAAGTAAAATGCTGCTGGAATTTCAATAGGGATTGCACTGAATTTGTAGATTGCTTTCACGGTATTGACATGTTAACGATATTAACTCTTCCTATCCATGGAGACAGGATCTCTTTCCATTTCCTTAGGTCTTCTGTAATGTCTCTTGGAAGTATTTTACAGTTTTCAGTATTCAAGTCATTTACTTCCTTAGTTATATTTATGTCTAGGTATTGTATTCTTTTAGATGCTAATGTAAATGGCATTGTTTTGCTGATTTCCTAGTAGCTTTCTTGTAGATTCCTTGGGATTTTCTACATATAGGACCTGTGAATAAGGATGGTTTTACTTCTTTCTTCCAATTTGGATACCTTCTACTTGTTTTTCTTGACGTCTTGTTCCTGATCTTAAGGGTAGAGCTTTCATTCTTTCACTATTGAGTATGAGGTTAGCTGTGGGCTTTTCATAACTGACTGTTATCATGTTGAGAAAGTTCCTTTCTGTTCGTGGTCTTGAGTGTTTTTATCATGAAAGGATGGTGGATTTTGTCAACTGCTTCTTTGTCAGTTGAGATGATCATGTGTTTTTGTTTTCTTTTTCACTCTATTAATGTGGTGTTTTATGTTGACTGATTTTCTTATGTTAAACCATCCTTGCATACCTAGAATAAATACCACTTGATCATGATCTGTAATCTGTCAATATGCTTTGGATTCAGTTTGCAATTATTTTGATGAAGATGTTTCCATCTATATTCATAATAAATATTGGTTTGTCATTATTTTTCTTTTGCTGTCTTTATTTAGCTTTGTTAGAGCAATGCTGGCCCCACAGTAATCCAGGCCAGAAATGCTGGCCTCCTGGGAAGTAATGCTTCCCATGAGTTAGGAAGTAATCCCTTTTCTTCTATTTTCTGGAAGATTTTGAGAAAGATTAGTGCTAAATCTTCTTTAAATGTTTGGTAGAATTTAGCAATGAAACCATCCAGCCCTGGACTTTTCTTTGCTAGCAGGTTTTTAATCAGATTCAATCCCTTGCTTATTATAAGTTTGATTTTTTCCATTTCTTCTTGCATCAGATTAGGTAATTTGTATATTACTAGGAATTTGTCCATTTCATCTAGGTTTCCTAAGTTGTTGGTATGTAACTATTCATGGTAGCTTTTATAATACTTTTTAATTCTGTTCTGTTGGTAGTAATGTCTATACTTTCATTCCTGATTTTAGTTATTTGTGTCTTCACTTTCATTTTCTTTGTCATTCTTGCTAAAGATCATTCAATTTTATTGATCTTCTCAAAAAGCCAGTTTTTGGTTTTGTTAATTCCCTCCTTTTTCTTGTTCTCTATTTCTTTTATCTCTGCTCTGTTCTTTACTCTTTCCTTCCTTCTACTAACTTTGGGCTTAGTTTGCTCTTCTTCTTCTGTCCTTTAGTTGTGCAGTTAGATTATTGATTTGTGATTTTTTTTTTAAAGTAGGCATTTTGAGCTATAAATTTCCTCCTGAGCACGCTGCCTTTGCCATGTCCCATAAATTTTGTCATGCTATGTTTTGTTTTCATTAGTCTCAAGATAGTTCATAATTTCCTTTGACTCATTGGTTTTATTTTAATTTCTACATATTTGTAAATTTCCCAGTTTTCCTTCTGTTACTGATTTCAGGTTTTATTCCATTGTAGTCTGAGAAGATACTTTGTGTGATTTCGGTAGTTTTGAATTCATTGAGATTTTATTTGTAGCCTAACATCTGGTCTATCCTGGAAAATGTTCCATGTGTTTTTGTAAATAATATGTATTCTGCTGTTATTAGGTGGAGTGTTCTATATATGTCTGTTAGGTCTAATTGTTTAATAGTGTTGTTCAATTCTCTATTTCCTTACTGATCTTCTGTTTAGATTTTCCAACAATTGTTGAAAGTATTGTATTGAAATCTCCAGCTATAATTGTAGAACTATTTCTACCTTCAATTCTGTCCATTTTTGCTTCATATATTTTGGGGAACTATTGTGAGGAACATATATATTTATAATTGTTACAGCTTCTTGCTGGATTGACCCTTTTATCAATTCATAATATCCTTCTTTGACTCTTGTAATCTTTTTTACTTAAAGGCTATTTTGTCTGACTATTAAAAAAAATACTTTGATAACTCTTCATGGAATATTGTTTTCACCCTTTTACTTTCAACATTTTGTGTCTTTGTACCTAAAGTGAGTCTTTTGTAGGCAGCATATAAGTGGATCATACTTTTTCATCCAATCTGCCATTCTCTGCTTTTGAATAGGGAAGTTTAATCAATTGACTTTAAAAGTAATACTGAAAAGGAATAATTTACTTTTGCCATATAGCTGTTTCCAGTATTCTTAGTATGTTTTTTTGTTGTTGCTCAATTTTTCATTACTGTGTGTTTTGTATTTAGTTGTTTTTTTTTCTTTGACATGGGCAGGCTCTGGGGATTGAACCTGGGTCTCCGGCATGGCAGGCAAGAATTCTGCCACTGCGCCACCATTGCACCACCCTTTTAATTGCTTTTTATAAGATACTATTTTGATTCCCTTATTTTTAAGTTTTCTCTATGTATTTTTAGTTATTTCCTTAGTGGTTACCTTTGTAATTACAGTCAACATCTTAAACTAATAATAATCTAGGTTGACTAATAACAGCCTAGTTTCAATAGTTGGCAAACTGTTTACTCCTGTGTATCTCTGCCCCTGCCCATTTTTGTTGTTGTCTCAGATTATGTCTTTATACATGGTATGCCCGTTAACATAGATTTAAATGTTATTTTACACAGACACCTGTTAAGTCATTGTTTCGGTTTACTAATGCTACCCGAATGCAAGATACCAGAAATGGATTGGATTTTACAAGGAGATTTATTAGGTTACAAGTGTACCATTGTAAGGCCATGAAAGTGTCCATATTAAGGTACCAACAAGAGGATACCTTCTTGGAGGGAAGGCATCTGGCATCTGGGTTCGTCTGTCACATGAGAAGGCACAAGATGACATCTACTATGCTTTTCTCCTGGCTTCAAATGGCTCTCTCAGCTCCTGTGGGTCCTTCCGGCTTCTCCTGAGGCATTTTCCTTCTGCATCTCCAAAACATCTATCACTTGAATTCATCTGTCTACATTCTGTGTCAGCTTTGAGCACTCTGTTTTTTGCCTTTTATTGTCTTCATAAAGGACTCCAACACAAGGATTAAGACCCACCTTGAATTGGATGGGCCACATCTCCATGAGTTTATCTCCTTGACAAAAGATGATACCCCCTTATGCACAAACACTCTCGATTTCCGGAAGAAACCCATAACCTACAGATGGTCTATAGATTTGAGTCAATGTATTGAGTGGTTTTGGCAGTAGCTGTTGTTGGGCTTCTTGTTTTCATAGTTCCAATTTGCCTCCCTGTTGACTTGTATTGATAGTTTAAAACAAGCCCTCCTCAAATTTATGACCTGGAGTAGGACAGTATAAAGACTAGATTAATTAGCCAGAGAGTCCATTCTTTGTAAATATTTTGATCATTATAACATCATGGTTATTACTGAGCTCAGTTTTGTTGAGATAAATTATTTGAGAATATCTGCCTTAGTTTGCCAGAGCTGCTCTGACAAATACGATACGCTACTTGGCTTAACAGGAATTTATTGGCTACTAGTTGTAAAAGCCAAAAGTACCAAATCAAGAGGTCCATATGCCATGCTTTCTCTTCTATTTTGTAGTGTTCTAGTGATGGCTTGCCCCAGTCTTTGGCATTCCTTGACCTGCATCTCTGCCTGTCTCATGTGGCATCCTTGTTCTCCTCCCATGGCTTTCTCTAACTTGGCTCTCTATTCCCTGGCTTCTTCTAGGTTCTGGTTTCTACTAACTCCATTCAAATTTCCTCTTAATCTGTATTATTAGAGGCCTGATAAAGATACACTGTGATTCAATTTGGCCACAGCTTAACTAACAATATTTTCACAAGGTCCTATTTACAAATGGGTTTATTTCCACAGGAACATAGGTTAATAAAAGGCCCGGTTAGCATACGTGATTTAATCTACTGTAATACCTTTTTTTAATGTTTATGATAGAATGTTTGAAAGAGAACTACTTTATAGATTTAGAGAAAATCACTGGTGCCAGATTGACTTTTCTGCCTGAGGATCTCTATTAGTTTTTTGATTCTCCTATCACTTCCCAAAACTTGAAGGTTATGTATCTTCCTAAGGGTATTTCCTTTATCTCCTCTCCCTTTCTCTTTGAGATTTATACTTCTTTATCTTTCTAATTTCAGAAGATCTTCACAAGTATTCTTCATCTCTTTAGAGGATAAACCAGACTATGTGATACTTAACCCTAAACAACTACTCTAGTTAAATGAGGCAATGTTGAAAAAGCATTCGGTAGTAATCCACAGATGACGATGGATGGGATACCTAAGGTCATCCATCTAAAGGGTTTTAAATGCTCAGGCTGCTTAACAGGCACCCTAAACTAGGTCTTCATTCTGATATACCATCACGGGTACATGTTTTATGAAAATATAATTCACATACCACAACATTCATCCTTTTAAAGAGTACAATTTCAGTGGCTTTTAGCATATTGACAAGGTTGCACAATCACCACCACTAATTCCAGAATATTTTCTCATTCTCAAAAGAAGCCCCATAGCCATTAGTAGTTGCTCTCTTTTCTCCCTCTAACCCCAGCCTACAACTCTACGTTCTATCTTTAAGGATTTGCTTATTTTGAACATTTCATATAAAGGGAATCATACAATATTTGTCTTTTTATGACTGGCTTATTTCACGTAGCTTAATGTCTTGAAGATTCATCCATACTGGAGTATATTTCAGTACTTCTTTTTTTATGGCTGAATATTATTCCACTATACAGATAGATCATATTTTGTTTAATCATCACTTGGACATTTGGCTCTTATGAGTACTGTAAGTCTAAATATCCATGTATAAGTTTTTGTGTGTATGCATGTTTTCAGTTCTTTTGGTTATATTCCTAGGAGCAAGATTACTGGGCTTATGGTAAGGCAGTGTTTTGACTTTTTGATGAACTGCAAAACAGTTTTCCACAGCAGCCGTATAATTTTAGATTTCTACCAGCAGTCCAGTCTTTCTTTCTCTTTACCAGAACTCATTATTGTCTCTTTTTTATTCTAGCCATCCTAGTTGGTGGGTAGTAGTGTATCACACAGTGGTTTTCATTTGCATTTCCCCAAAGACCAGTGATGTTGTGCATCTTTTCATGGGCTTGTTGCTTATTTATATGTCTTCTTTGGAGAAATATCTATTCAAGTCCTTCTCATTAGGTTGTTATCTTGTTTTTGAGTCACAAGAGTTCTTTATTCTGGACACCAAACTGTTATTCATCAGTTATGATTTGCAAAAATGTCTTCTCATTCTATATAGTGTCTTTTCACTTTCTTGATAGTGTCATTGAAGCACAGATTTAATTTTCATGAAATCATATTTATCTATGTTTTTCTTTTGTTGCCTGGGGTTTTGATACCATATCTGAAAAAAAACATTGCCTAACCCAATGTCAAGAAGATTTATTCTTTTAAGTATTTTATAGTTTTAACTCTTACATTAAGGTCTACAATCCATTTTGAGTTAATGTTTGTATATGGTATGAGGTAGAGGTCCAATTTCATTCTTTTGTATGTGAATATCCACGTCTCAGCACTATTTGTTGAAATAGCTGTTCTTTCCCCACTACATTGTCTTGTCACCCCCTCAAAAATCACCATATCACAACTTGCCAAACCCCAACCAAAACCATTCTAGCCAATCCTAAAGAACAACTAGGGCAATATATAAGATTCTACAAAGATTCCATGCACTAGGTAACTTTCCAGAAACCTACAACCTCCACATGGGTCCCTGGACCAGGTAAGTCCTGAAGGACCCAGCCTCTCCAGCACATCAGCTAGTTTCATTTCCCTACCCCATATTATTGACAGCCCCTTCCAATATGAAAGTTAGAATGGCCATAGCTCAAATACCCCTGAAGAGTGGGATAGAAAGATCAAAGGTGATGGTGGAGTTATACAGAGAAGGTAGGGTTTAACAAACTAATATGATTGCTGAATCATTCAATTGATATTTCTTTAAGTTGATGCTCGTCTCCAGTATCTTAGAGCAGCTAGAAGTAAAAACCTAAAATTGTAGAATTGTAATCCATACCAAACTCTGAAATCTGTTCTATGACTAATTGTTGTGCTATGCTTTGAAATGTATTGCTTTTTTTTGTATATATGTTATTTTTCATAAAAAAGAAAAAAAATCAATTGTGATGATAAAAATAATTATTCCTTCAGCCTCCTATATTCTGGAGCAGCTAAAAGGAAAATCTGATATGATGGTGTGGTAGTCAAATGACAAACTCTGGGATCTGTCCTGTAACTACTCATTGAAGAATGCTTTGAAAACTATTGCTTTTTTCTTTCTTTGCTTTATATTATATAATTTGAAAGTTTAAAAAAATCAGTTGACCATAAATGTAAGGATTTATTTGCAGTCTCTCAATTCTATTCCACTGATTTATGTCTATCCATATGCCAGTACCATACAATCTTGATTGCTTTAGCTTTTGTAGTAAGTTTTGAAATTAGGAAGTGTGAGCCCTCCAACTTGGTTCTTTTTCAGGATTGTTTTAGCTCTTCTGGGTCCCTTGCATTTCCTTAGGAATTTTAGTATCAACTTGTTAATATCTGCAAGAAACCAAAAAACTAGATTAATTTGGGCAATATTGCTGTCTTAACAATATTAAGCCTAGGAGTCCATGACCTAGGATATCACTGTATTTATTTTGGTTGTGTGTAATTTCTTTCAGTGATATTTTGCAATTTTTGATGTTCATGTATTCTTCTTAGTTTTTTTTTTAATTTCCATCAAATTAAAAATATGGAATGCTCCACAAATTTGCATGTCATCCTTGCGCAGGGGCCATACTAATTTTCTCTGTATCATTCCAATTTTAGTATATGTGCTGCTGAAGCAAGCACCCTCTTATTTTTTCAGATGTATTGGTAGGTGTTTTATTCTTTTTTATACTCTCATAAATAGAATTATTTTGTTATGCTACTATAAATGGAATTTTATTTCTCTTTGAGTTTTTCATTGCTAGTATATAGAAATATAATAGTTTTACACATAAATCTTGTGTCCTGCAACCTTACTGAATTCATTTTTAGTTTGAATAGTTTTTTGTATATTCCTTAGAATTTTCTACTTAAGGAATCATGTCATCAGCAAATAGAAATAGTTTTACTTTTTCCTTTCTAGTCTAGATACCTTTTATGTCTTTTTGCCATTTATTTCTTTTTCTTGCCTAACTGCCTGGCTAAACCTCCAGCCCAACGCTGAATGACAAAAGCAGATATACTTGTCTTATTCCTGGTTTTAGGAGAACTAATTGTTAGCTGTGGGTATTTGTAGATTGTCTTTACTGTTGGGGAAATTCCCTCCTTTTCCTAGTCTGTTGAGTGTTGATCATGAAAGGGTGTTAGATTTTGTCAAATGCTTTTTCTGTTTCTGTTGAGGTTGTTGTGGGGTTTTTTTTTTTAGTTTTGTTTTTTACTCTATTAATATGTTGTATTACATTGATTTACTTTCATATTTTGAATCAGTATTGCTTTCCAGAGTTAAATATCACCTGATTGTAGATGTGATGGCTGAGTTCCTATGTCAGTCTGGCTAGGTAGTGTCCAGTTGTTTGGTCAAGCAAGCAGTGGCCTGAGTGTTGCTGTGAGAGCATTTTGTGAATTTAAATCATTGGTTAGTTGATTGCATCTATCACTGATTACATCTTCAATCAACAAAGGAGATTGCCTTCAGCAATGAGAGAAGTCTCATCCAACCAGTTGAAAGCCTTTAAGGAAGAACCATTAATTTCATCAATCAGAAGAATTTCTATGTCAGCCAGCCATATTCAATCAATTCATTGATTCATGAAAATCAGTGAATTTCAGGAATTCATTGAAATCTTGAGTTCCCAACTTGCACCGTTGTCCTGCGAAATTTGGACTTGCCAATCCCCATGGTTCTATGAGCCAGTTTCTATATAATAAATCTCTTAGTATTTTCTTTCTGTCTGCCTATCTGCCTGTCTTTCTGTCTAATCTTTCTACTTCTGACAGTTCTGTTTCTTTGCTAAACCCAGATTAATATGATGGCATAAAATACTTTTTAAATGTTCCTAGATTCAGTTTGCTAACATTTTGTTGAAGAATTTTGCATGTAATTCGTAAGGGATATCGTTCTGTAGTTTTCTTTCCTTGTGATATCTTTGTCTGGTTTTGATATCAGGGTAATTCTGGCCTTAGTGAGTTGAGAAATGTTTTATCCTTTTCTATTTTTTAGAAATTTTTGTGAAGGATTGGTTTTAATTCTTCTTTACATGTTGGTAAAAATCAACAGGAAGTCCATTTGGTCCTGGACTTTTAATTGTGTGAAGCGTTTTTGTTTTCTTTTTGCATGGGCAGGCACCGGGAATGGAGCCCGGGTCTCCAGCATGACAGGCGAGAACTCTGCCTGCTTAGCCACCATGGCCCGCCCCTTGTATGAAGTGTTTTGATGACCAGTTCAGTCTCTTTACTTTTCATAGGTTTTCACAGATTTTCTGTTTATTCTTGAATCAGTTTTATTACTTTGTCTTTCTAAGAATTTGTCCATTTCATCTAGGTTATTTGATTTGTTGGCATTCATTTATTCACAGTATTCTTTTAGAATCCTTTAAAAATTTGGAAGGCTGATAGTAGTGTTTCCTTTTTTGTTCCGACTTTAGTAATTTCATTCTTCTCTCTTTTCCCCTTGGTTAAGCTACCTAAAGGTTTGTCAATTGTGCTGAGCTTTTAAAAGAGAACCATCTTAGTTTTGATGATTTTTCTCTATTGTTTTTCTATTCTTTATTTCTGCCCTAATCTTTATTATTTCCTTTCTTCTGCTAGCTTTGGGTTTCGTTTGCCTTTCTTTTTTGTGTCCGCAAGGTGAAAGTTTAGATTATTGATTTGGAATAATTCTTCTTTTGTAATATTTTAAAAACATTTATGGCTATAAATTTCCCTTTAAGCATTGCTTGCACTGCATCCCATAAGTTTTTTGGTATATATATTTTATTTTCATTCCTCTCAAAGTATTTCCTAATTTCCTTTGTTATTTTTTCTTTGGCCACTTGGTTATTTAGGAGTGTGTTGTTTGATGTATCTAGATAAGGATCTCTGAGTTCATGCTACTTGGAGTTGAACTTATTTGATGTATAGATTATTTTTCAACAAATTTGGGCAGCTTTCTGCCTTTATTTCTTCAATTATTTGTTCTCCTCTCTCTTCTCTTCTAGCACTTCTCTTGTGCATATTCTGTTGTGATTGTCTTCCGCAAGTCTCTGAGGCTCTGTTCACTTTTCTTATTTTATATTCTTTCTGTTCCTCAGACTGGAGAATCTTAACTGGCCTGTTTACATATTTGCAGAGTATTCCTGCTCACATCTGCTGTTAAGCCCTTCTAGTGAATTTCCCATTTCATTTGTTGTATTTGGTTCTTTTTTTAAATTTCTATTTAATTATATTCTCTATTTTCAGAAGTGATAGTTCATAACCATTCCTTTAGTTCTTTAGACATGGTTTTCTTTGTTTTGTGGACCTATTTAAATTAGGTATTTTAACATCCAACATCTGGGTGTCTTCAGCAATAGTTTCTATTGACTGCATTTGTTTTCTTCCCTTCTTTCTTGTGTATGTGACATACTTCCACTGTTTTTTTGAATGTCTGGTGGTTTTGTTGTTGTTGTACATTTTAAATGATGTAAATAGTCCACTCTGGAAATGAGATTTTCCCCTCTACTCATGGTTTGTTGTTTGCTGTTGTTTTTGTTTTGGTTGTTATATTCGTTTAGTGGCTTTCAGACCTAATTTTTTTAAGTTTGAATTATTGGTCACCTGTGGCCTCTGAAGCCTCTGTGTAGTTTGCTTCATGGCCATCTAGTGACTGGGACAGAGATTTCCTTAAATGCCTGGAACCAGTAAGTCTCAAAATCTCTGCGAAGACCTTGAGCGGGGCGAGCGCCTTGGTCCGAGCAGGGAAACCAGGGCAGTGGGAGTGCAGACTGAAAAAATCAGACCACCGGGGTAATACTCATTTCTCTTGCTCTGATCCGCTCTTGTACCAGGGGTTTAATCAGGCCTGTGTCTGCCTCATTCCTGAGTAGGCCAGAAATCCCATCTAAACAGGCTTCTTATAGCAGCTCCCCACTCCAGGTGGCCAGACGGGAGTTCCAGACCAGTGTTGTCTCCCGGGACATTGACACAGCCGCCAAGTTTATTGGTGCTGGGGCTGCCACAGTTGGTGTGGCTGGCTCAGGGGCTGGCATTGGGACAGTGTTTGGCAGCTTGATCATTGGTTATGCCAGGAACCCATCTCGCAAGCAGCAGCTCTTCTCCTACACCATTCTGGGCTTTGCCCTGTCTGAGGCCATGGGGCTCTTCTGTTTGATGGTTGCCTTCCTCATCCTCTTTGCCATGTGAGGCTCAGTCGGGTTACCTACCCATCCCTGTTGTGTCGACTCCAGGCCATGCCCCGTTTTGGAGTGTGCTAAGCTTTACCATTAAACACATTGTTTCT
>PVIY010024053.1:0-38557 GCA_004026745.1 Myrmecophaga tridactyla | reverse complement strand
GTCTCAGGGGCTCCCATGTTTGGGGACAGATGCTGACAGACCAGAATCTGCAAGTTATCCATAGTTTTATGAAACATGACAAAGAATCTTTGTGTGTGTGTGTGTGTTTATTTTTATTTATTTTAAATTTTCTTTTATTTTGATCATTCTGTTCTACATATATAATCAGTAATTCACAATATAATCACATAGTTGCATATTCGTCATCATGATCATTTCTTGGAACATTTGCATCTATTCAGAAAAAGAAATAAAAAGGCAACAGAAAAAAATTCATACATACCATACCCCTAACCCCTCCCTTTCATTGATCATTAGTGTTTCAAACTAAATCTAACATTTGTTCCCCCTATTATTTATTTTTATTCCATATGTTCCTCTCATCTGTTGACAAGGTAGATAAAAGGAGCATCAGACACAAGGTTTTCATAATCACAGTCACATTGTGAAAGCTATATCATTATACAATCATCATCAAGAAACATGGCTACTGGAACACAGCTCTACATTTTCAGGCAGTTCCCTCCAGCCTCTCCATTACATCTTGGATAACAAGGTGATATCTACTTAATATGTAAGAATAACCTCCAGGATAACCTCTTGACTCTGTTTGGAATCTCTCAGCCATTGACACTTTGTCTCATTTCACTCTTCCCCCTTTTGGTCGAGAAGGTTTTCTCAATCCCTTGATGCAGTTCATTCTAGGGTTTTTCCTCAATCCCCTGATGCTGAGTCCCAGCTCATTCTAGGGTTTTTCTCAATTCTTTGATGCTGAGTCTCAGCACACTCCAGGATTTCTGTCCCATTTTCCAGGAAGGTCCACACCCCTGGGAGTCATGTCCCACATAGACGGGGGAGGGTGGTGAGTTTGCTTGTTGTGTTGGCTGGGGAGAGAAACCACATCTGAGCAACAAAAGAGGTTCCCTTGGGGGGTGACTGTTAGGTCTAATTTTAAGTAGGCTTGACCAATCCTTTGTGGGGTTAAGTTTCATATGAACAAACCCCCAGACTCAGGGCTCAGCCTATAGCTTTGGATGTCCACACTGCTTGTGAGAATATCAAGAATTCAACTTGGGGAAGTTGAACTTTCCCCCCTTCTCACTATTCCCCGAAGGGGACTTTGCAAATACTTTTTCATTCACTGCACAACAAAGAATCTTGACTTCTGGATTACATTTGTCTGACTAATATGAAAGCAATTCTTCTCGACCTGCCCAAGAAACTCTGCATTCCAAGACACACAGCTGAGCCTAACCAGGGATTTCCCAACTTCTCCATCCTATTTTGCCACTTCTGTACTCTGTTCTTCCTTTTGTTTTTTTGTTTGTTTTCTTGGTTTCATAAATAGGACAATGATTTCAAAGCGATGCTCTGATACTAATTTTTACATCTCATGCATCAATATTCCCAGCTGTTTTTAATGCTAGATTATTTTTCTAACATCTTTCTAAGCAGAGTTCATTTTTATACAATGGGTTGGAGACAAACAATAGTTTGTTGTGCTGGGAGGGAAGATGCTCTTTCCTTTGGCATTTATTGTCCTGTCTGGCTGGAGTTTGTCTCTGAAACATTTTGGGTCAGGAGAAATAGTCCATGTGGGCTATTTCTTCTGATCAGCTCTTGCTCGTGAAGGTGGGGTCCCCATTGGGGAAGGCAGGTATCCCCCATCCTAAATAGCGTGAGATGGCTAAACCCATGACTGCCTACACTGGAAATGTGAGATGGGCAGCAATTTATTCATCTGGTGAGGGGGACACCACACACCATGTGGGGCCTGAAGGGGTGATTCTCAGAAGCAGAGTGGACCAATGGGGTTGTGAAGGTGGGCTTTGTAGTAACAAGTGGGTTAGGTGCCTCCTAGCTTCCAGGGGAGGGTGGGACTGGCTTGTTAGAATAAATCCTCAGGCTGGCAGGGAAGTGAAACCCATTAGATTTGGACTGGATGGAGTACAGCTGATCTAGCTGATTGGAGCACTCACTTTGGGACCCTCTTCTATCTGACATGAGCAGGGGACTTTACAGTTAGGTTTTTGGTATCCTACATGACTCAAAGATATCAAGGCAGCACTTAAATTTCTAAGCCTTATAATGACACTCTGAAGCGTCACTCTAGAACTCACACTTGTCTCCAGTGTTGATGGTTATTTGGAAATCCAACTGGTGACAGTGCAGTGATCTTGTGAGAGAAGATGAGTATGAGAACGTAGAACAGAAGAGATTCATTATAATATTGATTGTTGAGTACTCCTTCTAAATCTGGGCTATTGCTGAGAAGTTTTCGTATATTACCTCTTTCAGTTTCATACACGCATTTACAGTTAGACACTGTTTATTGCCTCCATTCTTATGGAGGAGAAAAGTGAAGCATAAAAAGTCAAGTACCTTTCTCAAGCCCATGTATCCAGGAACAGCCAGAATTTGGCCCCGAATCTACCCCCTCCCACACTACACCATGAACGACTAAATATTGACACCACTTGATAAATTTTTGCTCTGTTATCCTTTGTTGCATAATTTCATCTCAGTTGCACTGATCACATTTGTAAAATACTCATCTGCCATGCAAAGGGTAAGTCTCCTTATAATATCGATTGCCATCTTAAGGTAAAGGCGTGATTTCCAGGTAGAAAGCTCTTGTTTGTTTCTGTGAGTAGAAACATACAGGAGAGAATTGCTATGTTTTCTTTTCCTCAAATGCCTCCTTTGGGGATTCTGTGTCTTCACTGAGTCTTCAAATTCCCATTGGATACCCTCTCATCACAGACCAATAATTAATGATGTAGCATCGCCATTTACAGGCAAGACCTTGTATTCCCCCAAACACCTCTTAACAGAACAATCAGTGCAGGTGAGCAGAGCTGTTAGGGAGATAATGGGGTGACACCAGGGATGAGCGAGATGGTCTTGTGTGTTCCCAAGGGCAGGTGTGTGGGAAACACTCAGGGTTCTCTGTCAATAGCAGAGCCCTTCTGTCCCAGCTGGGCTTCTCTGGGAGAGCTGACCCAGCCTGGGGCAGGGCCAAGCTGCAGTCTGTTTCCCACAATTTTGCTGCAATGGCTGCTAACTTCTAGTGCTCATAGCGGGGATATTGTAGAGGAGGTCATTTTGGAAGCTGCATCAACCGGAGGAGGCCTCTAGGGGACTATTTGGTGTACCATTGTAGTTATTTACCATAAAACACCTCAATGGCCTGGAAAAACATTAATGCACTTCTCCAGGGGCTTCCGTTACAAGGGGAGAACCATAAATGGAAAGAATTTGGTTCAATGCATCCTCCACCGCTTGCATCTCCTACACCAGTGATAGAAATATTTTCATCACCTTATAGAAAGCCCTCAAAAAGCTGGAGTGCAGTGCAAAAAGCTAATTAACCAGGCTCAGGTCCAACCCGGGAACCATTACGTGGGGATTTTAAAGTGGAGAATGAAACTCGGGCAGTGTCCTCTGCTGGAAAATGAAAACATGGCTCTGGCCTTGGAAAGCCAGATGAGGTTGAGTGAGCTGATTTCCCTCTGCAGACTTTAATTTCCTCATTCCTGAAATGGAAATAAAGCTTCCAATCCATTGCTACTAGGAAGAGGAAATGAAATACATTTAATAAGTTCTTACAAAGTGTCAGAGGTATAGTCAGAGTTTAATGTGTGCTGGCAATGGTGATGTTTGAATTTGTGCATTAACTTAGGTAGGTCATGGCATGAGGGAAGCACCATTGGCTTGATCATTACTGTGAAGATGTTCCATGGATTTCAATTGCCTGTCAGTTAAAAATGATTGGAAACATTTTGGTTGTGATGGTTAGGGGAGAAATTGCTCATGGTACAGACTGGGTGGGGGCCAGGGATGCTGCTAAAACATCCTGCAAATATCCCCAAATATCAGTGCATCAACTCCTGGGACCTCATATCTATCAGATGGTATAACCCTCCATCGATCTGAGTCTGTTGGCACAAAATGTGTAGAAAGAGAAATGGTAGCAGAGGTTTGAAGATATGCTGAGGCATGTCCTTCTCAAAATGAGACTCATCGAATATGTCGTTCCTACCAGAAATTTCATTTGTACAAGAAATGGCAGCATCAACTGATCTGGAGAAATAGTTACAGATTTTGTCACCCTAGAATCTGTCCAAAGGATACACAGATTGAGGTTGGAGGACTCCAACTTTTCTATTGGCTAACGTCATCTTTTGTCATGAAAGACTTGAGAAGAAATGTAAGCACAGGGCTACATTCAAGCGATTGAGTGAGAGTTTGGTAAATTCACTGGGTAACTGTTGTAATGACAACATATTTTACTGAAATCACCACTCACTGTAGTCTCAGGTTTAGCAATTGGTGCATATTCATTAGTAAATCCAGGCAAGCCCTTAAAACTAGTTTCCAGAAAAATACGTTTATTTTTCAGTTATTTACAATAAATTTTATTAACACCCAAACACATAACTAACATGTTAGATTAATACACATGCACATGTCCAAACTTTTAAATAAATCACATTGATATAGACATTATAGTCAAATTCTCAGCTTTAAAACTCTATTTTGTACTTAGATTTACTCCCAGCAATAGGAAATTCCTAATAAAAGAACACAAAATTGAAGTTAGAAAATACAGATAAGTTTATTGTGTGATGGCAATAATGTAAATATATAGCTTCAGATAGGAAAGTGAATGGATAAAGCAGGCAGTAGTATAGTATAAATTTTTATATTGGTATCTGGTAATGCAATTTCCAAATTTCTGTAAGCAATTCAAATAATGACACAATGATATCATCCCCAGAGCACTTTATAATGAATTTAGGATTGCAAAATATGGTTAGCAATGCCCCAACTACAAATAACAAATTCAGGATTAAAAAGTAGGAAATCTAAAGAAGAATAGGAAGTTTAGATGCTGTTAGTATATGTGATTTATTTACATGAAAGTGTAAATAAGGATAATCCTGGAAAAATTATTGCATGCATCTACTCTATTCTGTAACAACTAAAAATGAAGCATGTAAATAATAAATAATGGAAACTTTCCGAACTTCAGGATTATCTTGGAAGGTGAAGCCGATATTGAAGACTGAACTCTGCTTTTTAAAGCGTATCAGTCAAGCTAAAGAAAAACAAATCTTATTTTAAAAATACCATTAAATCATTGTCTTAGGACAATTTAGACAGGATAAGTTAGATATTAAATCATTCTCTAAGGACAGTTTAGACAGGACAAGTTAAGCTACCTTTAGAAAAATTAAGACCAAGTAATTAAAAGTCAAATTCTTATGTGAATTGCTGTGTCTAAAAAAGGGATTGCAGCAAATATTGCTATTCCCCAGAAATAACCATTAAGATAATAGAGGGATCCGCTCTGCCAAGGCTCATATCGCTGATCAAAATGTTCTAAAGTGAATTCACAAGCGGTTTTGCACTATTTCATTGCATTTTGTTCTCCGCGTTCATTTAGGAATATAACTAAGCAAATAATGTTATACTTTATCGAAATGCTGCTTGAAAGCAATAAGATTTTCACGTTACTGCATTTATTCTTCCCATATGGCTGACCAAAAGCATCTTATTTTATATTGTGCCTTGAACACAAACAGCCCATCTATCCCTACAGTTTCTTGGAACTTTGCAAGAAAGGAATAAGGAGGGCAAGAAGCTGTGGAATATGCTTTAGAACACTTTTTCAATATTCTTGGTTAAGAAAAAGTAGGACTGGAGTTTAAGGAGGACAAATATTGATACAATCTGCTAAAACTCTTTGAAGGAAGCTCTCTGCTGAAGAAGAATGCTTTCTATTATTAGAGAAATATATTTCTAAACATCACACTCAAAAGTATGAAGACTACATGAAGAAAATTATTTGCTAATTGCAAAAACTTGGGCATTCACTAGTAATCATGAAAGCAGTCAGTATTTTCAATTAAGATATACCTTACATACAAAAGTCCACCCCTGGGCGGGCCATGGTGGCTCAGTGGCAGAGTTCTCGCCTGCTATGCCAGAGACCCAGGTTCGATTCCTGGTGCCTGCCCATGAAAAAAAAAAAAGTTCATCCCTTTTGACTTGGGAAATTTTATACATTTATGTAATTACCAGTACAATCTAGATAGAAATGTTCTCCATCTTCCAAAAAGCTCCTCTTGTCCTTTCACAGTCAGCCCCTGGCACCCATTGGTTTATTTTCTATCCCTATAGTTTGGTCTTTCCTAGAAGGTCACAGAAATGGAATTGTTGATGAATAGCCTGTATCAAAATGTCAGTGTTACATGGTCTTTCTCCTCATAGCTTCTTTCACCCAGTCTAGTGCTTTAAAGATTCATCCATGTCATGGGATGTATGAGTAGTTCATTTTTCACCATTGTTGAAAAATACTCTATTGTGTGGTTACAGCACAATTGGTTTATCCATTCCCAGGTTGATGGGTTGGCTTGATAATTTTGGTTATTTTCCAAAAAGCTGCTGCAAACAGACACATCTCGTTCTCAGGGTGGGATGTGTTTTCATTTCTCTTGAGTGAAGACCTCATAGTGGAACTGCAGGGTTACAAAGCAAGCATGTTTGTCTTTCTAAGAGATTATTTTCCAAAGCACTTCTACCATTTTGCCCCCTCATCAATAAGGCATGAGGATTGCAGTTGTTCAGCTTCCTTGAAAACCTTTGTAATTGCGAGGCTTTTTAACCTTAGCTGGGTAGTAGGGTCAGAACACTGACCCCTTGTTCTCCACATTTGAATTTCTATGGCGAGGGAAGCTGCCTAGCATTTTTTCAGATCTTATCGATTGTTCTTCTCTCTTCTTTGTAAGTGTCTGTTTTTATGGCATTCTACAACCATTAAACAGAGTCAGATAATTGGAAGGACCCACCCAGGTATACACAAAGGAAGCCTTAATAAGTGAAGGGATATGGTGGAACAGGAGAAGGAAACCTAAAGATTTCAAGGCACAACCTACTCATTCTCTTAGGTTAACTGTATACATATAAGTCATTTTACCCTGTTTGATAGATCTTTATCACTGGAAGATAATATTTTGATTACTAGGTGACTTAGTTTTCTTTCTTCCAATCTTACTTGAGATTGACTGAATTCCATTAAATTTCTAATGTGTATATGTAACACCAGGAAGAACATTTATGCCATTTCTGCTCCATTCTCTGAATTTCTATGCACACGTCTTAATTTTTTTTCTTAGATTCCTGAGGTTCTGTTTATTAATACTTTTATCTCTCTTTTTTTCTATTTGCTTCATAGTGGAATATTTCAACTGATCCAACTTGAAGTTTTCTATGTCTCTTTCTTCTGTCATTTCCAAACTGCTATTAAGCCTACACAGATCAATTTTTCACAGCTCAGGTGTTGTGTTTTTATCTTCTAGTATTTGGGAAGAAATTTGACTGCTGAAATTTTCTTTTAATTTACTATGCATGCTTTTTTTCAACATTTTTTATTGTGAAATATAATAAATATACAGAAGAGTGATCAATTTCAAAGTACAATTTAACAAGTAGTCATAGAGCAAATTTCAAAGTATATTCTGAATAGCAGTTCCATAATTTCAGGTATTCCCTTCTAGCTCTTCTAATACACTAGAAACTGAAAAGAAATATCTATGTAATAATTCAGTAGTCATAATCATTTGTTAAATTCTAGATTTCTGTTACGACTCCTCCATCTCATTTGATCATTCTCTCAATCTTCAGAGATATTTGGGCAATGATCATTCTAATTCCTGCGGAAACGTTGTTGACATTATGGGATATCCCAAATGCAGCTGGTTGAAAGCCTGGGAGACACTGGCACTTCTTAACTTCAGGGCTTATCTTGCATAGGAACAAACTAGAGGGTTCCATTTTCTGAAAAAATAAACTTAAAAGTAAAACTTTTATAGAGTCTTAAATAGACCCCTGGGTTTTCCTTGGGGTTTTCAGGAATAGTGTTGGTTGGGGCTTGGCATAGCATTGCAATTAGTAATATCTGGCTGAAGCTTACCTAATAGAAACCTCTAGAATGACTTCTTGACTCTACTTGAAATCTCTTAGCCACTGAAACCTTCTTTGTTACATTCCTTTTCCCCCTTTTGGTCGAGTAGGCATTCTCAATCGCACAATGCCAGGGCCAGGCTCATCACTGGGAATGAAGTTCCACAGGGCTGGAGAGACCTATCTCCCTGAAAGTTATGCCCCCCCATATAGGGGGAGGGTAATGAGTCTATTTGCTCAATGTGAGCAACAAAAGTGGTTCTCTGGGGGTAACTCTTAAGCATGTTTATAAGTAGGCTTAGCTTCACCATTACAGAAATAAGTTTCATAAGGCCAGCCTCAAGAAAAGGGCTTGCCTTATGAAATTGGGATTCTCCAGTGCTTGAGTGAGTATCAGGAATTTCCCTGGTTAGGAAGTTCAACAGTTCCACACTTTTTCTCTAGTCCCTCAAAGGACTTAGCAAATACTTTTTTTATCATCTGCCCCAAATACTCTGGAATGTATTATGGTATTACATTAAGCTATACGAAATCATCAGATTTCATTCCCTATTCTACGTTCCACGTATTTAGGTGGTTTAAAAAAGCTGACAGGCAGGTTACAATAGAGAGTATGCTGCATAAATTTTAAATTTTGGACAAAGTAAACATCTCTTCCTTTGGTCTCACAAACAGAATTTGAAATTTTAAACTACAGACCATATCATTCTTTACGCTGTATTCGGATTTACCTTCATCCCAGCCAGATCAGCTTCATTCACATCTCTAATTGAAGTCTGATCTCTTTCTCATCTTTTTTAACAGTTGCAGTATGGAGCAATGCTGACTTTCAGAGCTGCAGAACTCTAAACTCTGAGTCTTAGGTCTACAGGTGCCCATAAATCCAGAGAACTACCAAGTTTTACACAAAGAGCACAGCATCTCAGAATTTAGAAATAACAGTTAAAACTCATGGATACATGTGACTGCTGTAAAACCTTACCATCTAGGCTCTAGTTTTCTAAATGAGACTATACGACATTTGTCCTTTTGTTTCTGGCATATTTTGCTCAACATAATGTCCTCAAGATTCATTCACCTTGTTACATGCCCCTCGACTTCATTTCTGTCTGTAGTTGCTCAATATTCCATAGAGCTTATGCATCACAGCTTGTCCTTCGGCTCCTTAGTTGATGGACCCTTTGGCCACTTCCATCCATTGGCTATTGCGAATAATGCCACCACAAACATCAGTACAAATGTGTCTATTCATATCCCTGCTTTCACTTCTTCCAAGTATATTCCTAGTAATGGGATTGCTTGATTATATGGTAACCCTATATTAAGCCTTCTGTGTATTTGCTACATTACTCTCTGGAGGGGGCTGCACCATCCTACTACCCTAACTTCATTGAATAGATAAACCTCTTTCTCTACTTCTTTGCTGGGATGTGAAACTTTGTTTGTTTATTTATTTTTGACTGCGGTTTTTGTTGAGATATATTCACACACCATATATTCAATCCAAAGTATACGTCTCACATTATCCTCATTGTTGTACAATCATCACTTTCAATTTTAAACAATTTTCATTGCTCCGAAGAGAAAAATAACAGACATACACAGCGACCCATAAAAGAAAGCCAAAAATGCCCACTATCCCCTATCTCCCCCCGATTATTTACCCTAGGGTTATTGTGGTATTAGTAAGGTATTGCTGTTTAATATAGTCCATAACATACAGCAAGTAATTTTCCCTATATACCACTCTATTATTAACACTTTGTATACATGTCCTACATTTGAAGCAGTTTATGCAAGAACTTATTTATATTTGTAGTGTTCATTGGTGAGATGCATGATTTTAGA
The DNA here is from genome assembly GCA_004026745.1 of Myrmecophaga tridactyla. Classification (NCBI taxonomy): domain Eukaryota; kingdom Metazoa; phylum Chordata; class Mammalia; order Pilosa; family Myrmecophagidae; genus Myrmecophaga; species Myrmecophaga tridactyla. The sequence continues at coordinate 28,741 of PVIY010024053.1, read as the reverse complement.
GAAACCCTTTCAATCATATTCATCTTCAATAGACAGTATAATTTATAAACTCAATAATGAACGATCATCACCTCTATCCATTCCTAGACATTTAAGATCCCACCTCATCAATAAATCTGTACATATTAGGTAACCACTCCCCCTTCTATAGCTTTCATCTAAGTCCCCCATATTCTACATTTCAAGACTCCGAGTTTACATTTTCTAAATCTTCCATTGAAGTGAAATGATATACTATCTATCCTTTTGTATGTGGCTTATTTCACTCAATATTTGTCCTCAAGTCTCATCCATGTTGTCATGTGCTTCAGGACATTGTTTTGTCTTACTGCTGCATAATATTCCATTGTATGTATATGCCATATTTTGTTGATCCACTCATCTGTTGGATTGTTTCCATCTTTTGGTGATTGTGAATGAAACTGCCATTAACATCGGTGTGCCAATATCTGTTTGAGTCACTACTTTCAGAGCTTCTGGGTATAGACCAAATAGCAGAATTGCCAGGTCATAGGGCAACCCAATATTTAGTTTGCTTAGAAATCTCCAAACTGTCCTCCACAGTGGCTGTACCATTATACATTCCCACCAGCAGGAATATGTCTCACTTTTCCACACCCTCTCCAACACTTGTGGTTTCCTGGCTGTTTAATAGCTGCCATTCTTATAGGTGTGAGATGGTAGCTCATTGTGGTTTTGATTTGCATTTCCCTAATAGCTAATGAAGATGAGCATCTTTTCATGTGATTTTGAGCCATTTGTATTTCCTCTTCAGAAAAATATCTATTCATCTCTTTTATTCCTGCATTTTAATTTATATCCCAATAAACATACAAATTACCTATATATAACTATCTGGTTATTCATATATCTGGATCTCTTCAGGTCAAATTCCCTTGCAGTTTTTTTTTTTTTTCTCCTTCAGTATGGGTCTGCTTTTCCTGTTTGTTTGTTTTCCATGTCTTTTGGAATATATTCTAGACATTGTGTTGTTTGACAAACTTTCTGTAAAGGACCAAACAGTAAATATTTTAGGTCTTACACACTATGTACACCATATACAGTTTGTTGCACATACTTCTTTGTTTTATATTTTTGTATCTCTTTTTAAAAAATAATAGTATATTTTAATACAATATTCTATATAGAATATATATTTTTATATATACTATAAATTATATTATATATATATTATTTTCACAGCACAAGGGCTATGCAAAGATATGCCTAGGGTTTGACGTGACCTACAGGCACTAGTTTGCCAAGTCTTGAGAGTCACAATTTTTTTATGTTTCCCCAAATATCATTGCTTTCTTCATTTCTTTGGCAAATCATTGGAATTCAAGCTTCCACCCCTTTCTGTCTTGTAGCTGGCAGTTACAATGTCTGTTCATTTCCTTAGGCCCCAGCTGGCTCCTTGCAATCTGCCCCACACATGTGATATTCAAGGATCACTCACAGATTCATCTGGAGTTTAAAGATGGAAAGTGGTGCCCCATTTCCTCTGGGGAAATGTCCTCTTCTCTTTCGAGCCATTGTGCTTACCTGAACCTCTGACTTGTGATTCCCCAAGCCTCTGGGTCTAAAGTTTTCCATCCTGCCTCACTTTATGGGATCAACTCTTATGAGTCTTTCATGAACCAACCCAAGTCAATCCCAGAAAGACTCAGGACCACTTTGGACTTCGGTGGGCTGAGTGGAAAACAGTGCAATCGTTTTTAATATCACCCTATCAATCCATCACATATCATTCCATGGCAAATCATATCTACCCTCTAGCGGAGGGGTTGGAGAAGGGTGGCTTGTGGCCAAATCTGGACAGCTGACTTTTCCTGTAAATAAGATATTATGGGAACACAACCATAGTCCTTAATTTATATATAGCCTTTGGCTGTTTTGCATGACTTTGGCAGAGTTGAGTAGTTGCAGCAGAGAACATATGCCTGCAACGCTGAAAATATTTTACTCTCTGGCCTTTTATAGGAAAAAAAAAAAGAATGCTGACTGCTACTATAGTAGAATGACTTATTGATTTCCATCATATGCCTTGAGAAATTACACATCGATTTATAAAAGCTTGACTTGGAATCCAATATTCTATACTGTAATTTGTATTCTAAGTATATACCCATTTATTCCATATTCTAAAAGGATTTGAGCCAATTCAGAAAGTGTCAATTTTAGACACTGGTCAGATTTTAGAACCTGCAATGGAACTTTACAATATAGGTTGTCAGCAATTAACCTGCCATTACAATGAAGCAGTATCTTTTTCATTTAGTTATAGCAATAAAACAACAACAGAATTTAAAAAAATAGCAGTAATTGATAATAACCTGGAATTTTAAAGACTGTAAATAATGTTAAATAATCTCATTTTATTGTATACTGACAGTCTCATATCTCAGAGTAGAAGTTAAAACTTTAAAACATTAAGGACAATATGGGTATTAATTTTGTGCTATTTTCAACTCCTATGTTCAGTAAATTTTGGAGAAAAAATGACTTTTCAATGTTGTACTGAATGATCTTTTTGATGCAAATGGTCTTACATGTAATACTCTAAGCAGATTATTTTGTTTCTTATTTTCTGTGCCAAGTAGTTCAGAGAAATCATTAGATTACAGGTGTGAGATACTGCCTTTACCCAAAGATATTTAAACAAAATATAATGAACCTAACCAAATAATGTGATTAAAATATAGCATAATGTGTGCAGAGAATGTTTCTAAATTTAATTATTAATTTTTTCATATTAAATACCATCCTTAATAAAGCACATCAAGGCCCACTTCTATAGTCACATATATTTCAGCACATTTAATTAATTTACAGATTAGAGGTTGGAAAATTTTTCCTTCTTGCTTATCTCCATAGCTTCATATAAAATATATTGAGGGCAGGCAATGGTGGCTCAATAGGCAGAGTTCTTGCCTGCCATGCCAGAGACCCAGGTTCGATTCCTGGTGGCTGCCCATGTAAAAAAACAACAACAACAAAAAATGTGTTGAAAAACAGCTTTTGATTATTTTAACATTGTCAAGGAATATTTAATTTCATAAGGCTTCCTCAACTGTAATTTAAATTTGCCTACCTTAGAAATTTAACAAACATATTAAAAATCTCTTTCCTGACCAGTCTACAAATGTGGTAACACATATTCGTTTCCTTGACTTGAGTTCTCATCAAAAGTTTGTACCGTGTCCTTACTGTGTCCTTCCAGTGTGACTTTGATTTTGCTTGAAGCATTTGTAATAAGCAAGCACGTGGTAACCTCTTCATTCAATTTTGGTTTCTGCTAAGCCAGTCAAACAAAATTTTATTTTGCAGAACGGGTAGAAATATGAAGCAAGAGTATTTTATTACTTCATTTTGAAATCAGGACTGTTTCCAATATAAAGAAAACTGTATGTTTTATCCATATGCAGGCATGACAACTAACAGGATTTGGGGGGGTTGAAAATTAAAATTTGTGGTTGACTTTTTTTTCATGGAAACATTAAAGTAGAAGTAAACTTGTCATGGAGACATTTGCTGAAATTGGTCATACGATGATTTCATGTCATTGAGTGCTTATTGTGTACATCAGTTTGGGTTTCAGATAAAGAAAAGAGCAAACTATAAGTTTTTCTTCACTCTCGTAACTATTTGCTGTTTGCTGGGCAGGGATTAGTAAATCCTTTCTGTAAAGGGCCACAAAGTAAATATTTTAGACATAGTAGGTAGATGCAATGCCCTCAGCTTCCTTAATTCTTCCTGAGGTTAATGGTCTCTAGATTTTTTACATTATAATTGTCAAAACCATTCTTAGCTTTGGCCAAATTTGTCTGGATAAAGCTCAGGAGTCTTAGGACAAATGTATATTCTTCACCAGCCTGATATGGGATTATCTGTGTTCCCAGAACCACAATGCAAGACCAGATTCCTGAACTTTTCCTGCACATTCCCCTGTTGGTGTTTGAGAGAGGATGGCTGTGCTGGTTTGAAAATATTATGTGCAGACCCCAGAAAAGCCCATGTTTTAATCCTGACTCAGTCTTGTGGAGGTAGCCATTTCTTTTAATCCTAATTCTATACTGTAGGGTAGTAACTTTTGATTCTTTTATCTCCAGAGATGTGACATGCCCAATTGCTGGTGTGACCTTTTGATTACATGGAGATATGACTCCACCCATTCCAGGTGAGTCTTGATTACTTTACTGGAATCCTTTAAAAGAGGAAACATTTTAGAGGGAGTCAAAAGTGACAGAAACTACAGACCCAACCAAAACTTCAGAGCAGAGTCTACAGAAATGACAGAAACCTAAGAGCCAATAGAAAACAGAGACACAGGTATTTGGAGATTCTTGGAGCCCAGCAGACCTCACCATGAGATGTGAAGCAAGTCAGAACCTGGAGAGAGCCAAGGGAAGCCAAGAGATGAAAGCCAGCCCACAGAGAAGCAAAGTGAGGAAGCCCCACAGGAACAGAGGCTGAAAGCAACTGAGCCCAGGAGCAAGGGACCAACAGATACCAGCCACATGACTTCCCAGCTGACAGAGGGGTCCCTGACCCATGGGCCTTTCTTGAGTGAAGGTAACCTCTTGTTGGTGCCTTAATTTGGATGCTTTCACTTCCTTAGAACTGTAAACTTGCAACTTACTTAATTCCCTTTATAATAGCCATTCTAGGGCAGGCAGAGTGGCTCAGTGGCAGAATTCTTGCCAGCCATGCCAAAGACCTGGGTTCGATTCCCAGTGCCTGCCCATGCAAAAAAGAAAAGCCATTCCAATGTGGTTATTCTAGCAGCTTGCTAACAGTGCCAATCTTTATGCTTGGATTCTTAGTTTCTTTGTTCTCAGAATATTCTTTTCTGTCAGATGGACAGAGTATATCACTGCACCTTTTACTCCTTTAGCTACTTTTGGTTTGCTGTATTTCATTCTGCTTTTTCAGTGTCCTTGTCTTTTCTTTGCAAATTTCCACCAGCAAAATGCAATGTAGTCTCCTTTTCCAATCTTTGCATTTACTGCTGTCCATCCTAAGCGAGCACTTAAGCGCTCTTTCTCTGAATGAAATTTCAGCTTTTGAAAAAAATTGAATCTGTTTTATTTCTTTGCTGTGGTTTAATTGTGGCGTGCAGATATCTCTTAGTTTTCATGACCTTTCAGATGGCTTTCTCAGCCCATATTTTATGATGAACAATCCTTTTCTAGATATGAATAAGATCCTAAAGAAGCAGTTTTTACAGGATTAATGTATCCCATGTGACACTCTTCATTAACATATCAAATAAGGGGAAAAAGGGACCATAGAATGAGTTCAGCTAACACCAATCCTATTTCTTTAGGTCTAAAACAGATGAAGGAAAATACACTCCACAGCTCATCTATAATTCTAAAAAGGCCCTAAGGCCCATTATTATAACTAATGCTATTATTATTTTATTTTATTATGATGATGATTATTTTAACAAAATATGCTGCCTTGACTTGCATTGACCAATTATAGAAATGAAAATTAAGGCTAAAATTGGAATTTGGGTGCAATACATTCACCCTTCTCCCCTGAGTTTTAATATCATTTTTCAATTATTAGACTTCATGCCAACTTAAAGCTGTGATGGACCCCCAGAAAAGCCTATGTTTGTTTCATCCATTCTGTGGGTGCAGACCAATTCAAGATAGGACCTTTTGATTAGGTTGTTTCCACAGAGATAAAGCCAACCCCATTCAAGGTAAGTATTCATCTCTCCATTGGAGTCCTTGATGAAGAGAATAAAGACAGAAAACACAAAGAGATGGATATAGACAGCAGAGAGAGGAAGGCAAGTAAAGGTTGCAGAGAGAGAGAGAGAGTCTCCCTGGAGATGCTAAGGGGAGAAACCCAGGATGCAGAGAACTCAGAAAGGAGTTTCTGGAGAATCAAACAAGGACACATGGAAATGAAAAGCAGTGAAATCTGGGAGCAAAGGACCAGCAGATACCTTCCTAGGTGACAGAGGAGCCCCAGATAAGCCTCTCATCTGTAAAAGTATCCTCTCACTGATGCCTTAATTTGGAGATTTCCATGACCTTAGAATTGGAATGTGTAATTTAATAAATCCCCATTGTTAAAAGCCAACCCTCCATTTCTGACACATGGGATCTCAGCAGCTTTAGCAAACTGAAACAGACTTCTTTAATACATTTATGAAATTGCTGAATATTGCAAAAATCATGACCACTAATAATTTTATGTTTCTCTCCCTAAACTTGTTGATCAAATCCTGACTGAAGCAATTTTCCTAGAGCTTCCAGTCCCCTTGGCATTTTGTGAAAGTACCCTCAAATACCGTGTTTATATTATTTGCTCATCAGGTTTAATTTTTAAAAAGCCATTTGGTTCAGGATACAGAGAACTCTTATATTCCTAACAGCTCCAGCTAATGTTTTTCTCATCTCTTCTTTCATCTAGATTTTAGGGAAAAGATATTGGGTCATGATTATTTCATATAAAAAAATCTTTTCAAAACCCTAGAATGAGCTGAGACTCAGCATCCAGGGATTGAGAAAACCTTCTTGACCAAAAGGGGGAAGAGTGAAAGGAGACAAAGTGTCAATGGCTGAGAGATTCCAAACAGAGTCGAGAGGTTATCCTGGAGGTTATTCTTACTCATTAAGTAGATATTACCTTGTTAGTCAAGATGTAATGGAGAGAATTGCCTGAAAATGTAGAGCTGTGTTCCAGTAGCCATGTTTCTTGATGATGATTGTATAATGATATAGCTTTCACAGTGTGACTGTGTGATTGTGAAAACCTCGTGTCTGATGTTCCTTTCATCTACCTTGTCGACAGACGAATAGGACATATGGAATAAAAATAAATAATAGGGGGAACAAATGTTAAAATAAATTTAGTTTGAAATGCTAGTGATCAATGAAAGGGAGGTGTAAGGGGTATGGTATGTATATTCTTTTTTTTTCTGTCTTCATTTTATTTCTTTTTTCTGTTTTTTTTGTTTCCTTTTCTGAATTGATGCAAATGTTCTAAGAAATGATGAATATGAAACTATATGATGATATTGTGAATTACTGATTATATATGTAAAACAGAATGATCATATGTTAATGTTTTTGTTCATTTGTTGTTAAAGTTTTTTTAATTAATAAATAAATTTTTTAAAAAAGAATGAATCCTCAAAATCTGCAAAAAAAATAAAACAAGCAAATTCTCTTAAAAAAATCTTTTCAATGCAGCTTAAGATAAAGAGATAGGAGATGAAGTTTTCTTGTTTATAAAATGGAGTCTGGAAAATAAATGTAACCAGGTGATAGAGATTTAGCTTCCCAACTGAGCTTTGCTTTTCACCCACTGTGGTGGAACTCAGCTTTGCCACTTTAGAGTAGAGCTAGCATAGGGGGAGCCCATGAAAACCCTCATGCTATGCCCCTTGACCCATACTGAGGCAGTGGGAATTTGCCTCCTAGAGGGACAAGTGAGATAGTTAATAAAATCCTGGGATCCCCAGCTCTGTGTGGTTTTAAAGTAGTCACTGGGCTTTTGAGTAAAAATCACCTGAACCAACCTTCACATCTCAGTGTGAACCTGGTAAGAAAGAAGATGGTGAGATGGCATCTCCAATAGTTCTGGGCAGGGTGCCCTCTACAGGTATAGATGCCGTAATATAGTTTTCTTCTTCTTCTTCTTTTTTTTTACTTCTTTTCTATGTTATATTTATTGATGAGCAGTTTACCCATAATAACTTTCACACTTAAAATTCGCAAAGGTTGTAGAATCTGATGGTCTATGATGTACAATTTTATAAGTGTCACCACTTCCAACAGATCATTTCCATCAATGCAAAGAATTTCCCTTTGCACTTGATCCATCTTCCCCCCTGCTGGTACTGGCTAACCCGTGAGCTGCTGTCACTCTCTCTAGTTTTGGTTTGTCCAGAATTTCATAGTAATTGAGTCATTCTCTTCTCTCCAGCTTCTTTCAGTTGGCAAATGCCTTGGAGGCACATCTGTTTGCTGTGAGTTTTAGTGGCGTGTTCTTTTTCATTTTGCTCTTCCTCTCATGTATAAAGCTCAATGCGCAAATGTGGTCACGATTAGATGGACATTTAGACTGTTTCATGTTTCTGGCAGTTATGAATTAAAGTGGCATTTCAGTTCACGTGATGGTCTTTGTATAATGACATGATTTTATTTCTCTCTGATCAATGCTTAGGAAAGGAATTGCAGGGTGATTTGTTTGAGTGTATATTGAATTTCGAAAACATTGTTGTCATTTTCCAAAGACTCTTTGATGGTTTTGCATTCCCACCAACACTAGGGGAGAATTCCAGTTGTGCCACCTTATCACCAGCAGTAGGGATGCTCAGTTTCCAACCACTATGTCACTATGTGGTGATTTGTTTTAATTTGCATTTCCTAATGACTGATGGTATTGATCATACTCTATGTTTCTATTGGTCATCTGTACCTGAAGACAATGTCTATTTAAATCACTTAATTAGGTGGTTTTCCTTATTGTTCAGTTACAAACGTTCTTCACATATTCTGTTATATATTTTTCAGATCTTTTCTCCAAATTCATAAGTTATTCATCACATGAAATGGTGACTTTTTAAAAATATAAGATTTTTAATTTTAATGAGATCTGATTTATTTACATTTTCCTTTCTGAGCCATCTTATTTTTTCTGTCCTAATTAGGGTATATTTTCCTAACTTAAGGTAAAAAAATATTATCTCCTATGATATCTTACAGAAAATTCTATTTTTTGTTCTTACATTTGAATTTTTTCAGATGCTATTTCTGTCATCTGTTATTCTCAGAAAATAAATGTTATTCTTAGGATATTGATTTCTGAATGCGAAACCAGCTTTGATTCCCTAGGATAAAACATACCTGGTCAAGATGTATAATCATTTTTCTATATTGCTGAATTCTATTTGCTAGTATTTTAAGAGATTTTCTGTATCTAATTTCTTGACAGATAGTGTCTGTGGATTATTTTTTCTTTTCATGTCTTTTAAAATTATAATTACTGTAATTCTGGACTACTAAAGTGATTTGGGAAGTGTTCCTGCATCTCCATTTTCTTGATGAGTCTGCATATTTTCAGTATTATTTATTCCATAAATATTTGTTAGGATTCACCTGATAATCTATCTGGTCCAAAAGTTTTCATTGGTAAAATGTTTTTTACTGCGAATTGTATTCTTTGAGTTAATTTGTGTGAGGTTTGATAGTCTGTATCTTTTATAAGATTTGTTCTCTTCATTTACATTGTCAAACGTATTGATGTAACATTTGTAATATATACTTATTTTATTCTTTATAATTTCTCTAACAATGTCCCCTAGTTTATTCATTTGTGCTTTTTATCTTTTGTTTTTTTCTTTATAAGAGTGGCTAGAAAGTGGCAGTTTGTGGTTCCATTATTTTTCCTGACTGTATAACTGTTTTTTCCTATCATTGATTTCTGCTCATATCTTTGTTACTTCTTTCCTTTTGTTCATTTTGCATTTAAATTTATCCTTTTCTGCCTTTTTAATGTTGAGATTTAAATCATAGATTTGAGAGCATTCTTTTCAAATATAACCATGTGATGATGTAGAACTTCCCTTTCTTTTCCTATACCCCCAAATTTAGATTTTTACCATTTTATTTTCATTTTGTTCAAAATGCATATTCAAAATTTTTTCTTGTAATGCCTCCTGTGACCTAGGGCTTATTTAGACGTTTGTGGAATCAGTCATCCAGTTGTATGTAATGGCTTGAAGTCCCTGTACAGTGAAATTCTCTAAGTTCAGAGCAGGGGGTGAGGGAGCTTTTATATATAAAGAATCCAAGGAGAAATATATAAGGCTGGATCCTCCACTTATCTTTTCCTTGATGGTAGATAAAGTCTCATGTGAGACAAAGCAAGAAGAAATCTTATTGAGGTTACACAGACTATATTTGATTGTTAAAATACAACATCTTCTCTGATTACTACAAAATTTGGATATAAAATAAGCCAAAATATTTTCGTAGAAAGTTGTTCCCTGACAAAGGCCATGGAATCTGCTGCCTGCCATGCCCAAGAACCAATGTCTGAGACTCCAGGTTTCAAAGAGAGAAAGGGTTTATTACTAGGCATATGGTAGGAGAGCAGATGGTCCAGTGGCCCAAAATCTGTGTTCCCCAAACTGCAGTAATTCAGGTTTAGGATAACAGTGGCCCCAGGTGATGTAATTAGGGGTGTTCTGATTATTGAGCATGCAAAGATTGATGACATGCTTAGTCACAGGATGTATGTAAGAAAATGACGGAATGAGGTCTAGGAGACGTGTAGGCTAAAGTCTAAAGTCCTGCCCATGTCAGGTGGGCCCTCTTTGGTTAGATCCAGTCTTGGTCATCTAGATAACTTTGGACGTGGGGTGGATTAGTCCTGTGCTGACCCAGGACCCTTCCTTAATAAACATTAGGGGCTGTTTCAGTGATCCCAAGAGTCTAACATTGGACAACTGGATAACTCGGTACCAATGAAGGTTAGTCACAAGCTTTTTACAATCGCAGGGCCACAAGGTAAAGATCATCAAAAATCAGAGCCACTAGATTATAGTGGGAAAAATGGGCATCCGTGAAGGCTAGTCACAAGGTTTTTGCTATCATCAAAAATCGAGACAGATGGATTTTGGTTCAGAGATTTCAGGTGTTTCTCTCTGTTCATTCTCACACAGAAAGTAAAACAAAATACCTGTACACTGAATAATCATAATCATTTGTTAATTCCTAATGTCAAGGTTACAAAGTTAGAAAGGCATTTCATGGCTCAATGTCACGCTTGTTGAAGTTATTGAAGATTGTCACGCCATTAGTAGCTTCATGTTAATTTTCAATAAGACTCAATGGCCGTCTCATTAGATGAAGTGATTTTCTGGAGATGGTGATTCTTTTCCTATTTTATCACCTAAAAGAGAAGTGCACAAACAAACAAACTGATCTGAGTTTCAGATTTATCCGACAGGTATCAGTTGCCATTCCCATTTCTCTGTGTGATTATCAGAGTCAAAAGGAATCACCAATAAAAAAGGCAAAAACCACAAATTTGAACCAAATGCACTATTTTTTTTTTAACAGGAAAAAATAGGCACAGGGAAATCTCCTAACAAAATGACTGAAGAATAAAATCTCCAAGTGAAAAAAATAATTCCAACACTTTGGCTATTTTCTACAAACCATTAACTCCAATTCTCATGGAAATAAATGGTAATTGATGAGTGCTTTGCAGTGTCATTTTTAAAACAGAACAGCTATTATCTACAGCCTCCGAGTGCTTAGAAAACCCTCCCCATCTTATCATTTTACCTGGTATTTTAATTTCTCATAGTCAAGGAACAGTAAGATAAATTATAAGTTGGTAGCTCAAGATTTAAACGCGCTTTGAGGTTTGCCACCAACAAAAGAAATATTTCTCTACAGGGTTCCTTTCTGCTTCATTTACTCCCCACAGTTGAGTTCAGATTAATGTGTTGAGAGAACGATTGTGGTAATTTCCCTGTCCTGCTGCTGCTTCCCGTTATGCAAACAAACGCAAATTGTGGAGCAACAGAGAGAAAACACCACTCTGCACTACTCAAACTGTCCTGTTCCCTTTTTTATAATGTCTTCTCTGGAAGACCAGCCTGTGCGTCTAACAGGGGAGCTCTTTTTGCAGGTATTTCCCTGCTATGTGCTTTTTCTTCCTTGAGCCCTGCGGATTTTTCTTATTTTGGGATCTGGAATTTGCACTGAAGCACACCTTAATTTCCAATTGCAATTTAGTGAATGCTCTCTTTTGGTTCCTAAGTATTTTTGTTGAGTTAATGCTTTTGTTGAGAAGATAGATGATATGCTAAATCAGATGTGTGGATACTTTCACAAAAGCATCAACGTAGAAGCAGTTTTCAATCTTCCCCTGACTATATCAAGATGATAATGCATCCGAAGCGAGATCTGAAGATCTGCCAAGTAACAATTGTTAGAAAGATAATCAAGTGATGAATTCCACGAATGTCGGGCATGTGCCATGGATCGTATTTTCAAATTGTTCTCAAGTGCCTATGAGCTCCTTGATCATTTTTAATGGACTCTCATTTATATATTTATGAGACTTTCTAAATTGCCTTGGCTTTAAGCTCAAGATTGATCTCAGCCTCAAACGATAGTTTGCTCGTATTTTCAAATGCCTTGCTTCTAAATACAGTGTACAGTATAAAGTGATTATTTTGTGCAGTATGAAATGAGTATTTCAGAGGGTATCGGTCATTTGATGACAAGCAAAAAAGTCATTGCAATTGTGTGTATTGATGTGTGTTTGTTGAAATCATTGGTGTCTGTTGAAATAAAACAAAACAATTAAAAAAAAAAAACATAACTCAAACCCAACAGAGTCCAGAGTACTGGGGTGCAACCAAATGTCATTCCTTTGGGCTTATTTAGTGAATTAACAGCAAAGCTGAATCTAAAGCATATTTTGTCCTGGCATCCACACATGTTATATTTTTAAACAAGCAAATATTGAAAGCAGACACCCCTTTCTTAAACAAAATTTAAAGCTAGAACTGGCATGAAATGTAAGAAATAGCCCTCCGGGGAGGGGTCTAGGGGGAGATTCAGTCATGAAAAAAAATGGAACTTAAAAATATGCTCCTTATTTGGGAGCAAGAAAATCAGCATGACAGATAAGAAAGGACATAGGACTTTAAATCAATTAATTGAGCTCACATGATCTCTTTTACAGCATATATATTTAGCTTCCCTTGTCCTTATTTATCAAATATGGATTAAGCATAGCCTAGGATGAAAAGATCAAAATATGTTGCCCATCTGTTTAGCTTTTCACAATTTCAATTTATGTCATCAATTTCCAAAAATGTCCATGGGGACCTGCATTTACTTTGCGACCACAATTTGATTCAATATATGTGAAAGATTTAAAAATGGCATTCAAATATTACTTCCCTTATTTACTTTAGGGTAAGATAAGTTATGAGTGTTTCACTTTTTCCAGGAATGTGGATCCTTTTTTTCTCTTTATAATGGTTTTATCTTATAGTCATTTTTTGGGTAAAATGTTGTAAATTCAGTCTGTTTTCTTTGACTCAGTGAGTTCTCTGTTCCTGAAGATAGACAAGCAAGCAGAAGGCTGGACTATACTTTATTAGAATGTTGAAAAGATGGTTTGAATGATACATTAGTTGATCAACTGCCTTTCCAAATTGTAAAGTTATTTTTCTAAGCATCCTTAGATCTTCTTATTGAAATAGATTGCAATTGTGGTTCAATAACAGATCAAGTAAATGACTTTTCAAAATATTTAAGCAAATGTCTCAAGAATTTAGAGTCAAGAAAAAAAGGTTGATGTGAATAAAACTGGAGGAAAGATTTAGAGATAAACAAGTGGAAAAATATTACATCTTTTACTTAAAATGTGAAAATTCAGAGGATTTCCTTGTGGTTGGAAGAAGTAAAGTCAAGCTTTACTTAAAATACGAGAGCAACTTTGCTTTTCCCTGACTGTTCTTTTTTCCCCCAGAATTTCATACAATGAGTTACTTTACATGCCAGATGTTTTAGTGGCTGAGTTTGGCTTTGATTTCCATCACTTACATTTCCTTGAAAGCACAGGAAACTCAAATTCTGGCAACATATCAAGTATTTGGTTTCGAGATTGTGCTAGTTCAATCATATTGTCACATTCGAAGGATGGCACCTAGTCTAACCCATCCAAAAAAATGCACTTCCAAGAATGAAGAAAAGTTCCAGCAACTCAACTCAGAACAGCTGATGTAGAAAATATATTTATTGAAGAAGACCTCAAAACGATTCCTGAAATTGTCGTGCTTCTGGTATATTAAATTCCAATACAGCCACCGCTTAACATCATTTACGGAAGAGGGGGGTCAATATCGGCTTAAAATATCCTGTCCCTCTAGTATTTTAAGGTGGTTCAATAAAGATACTCCAATACATTTTAAAACTGCACACTTAGTGGCCTCTACTAAGAGAATGAATATTTTGAAATCTGTCCATCAGCAAGTACAAATCTGGGTCTTCAATGTTAGTTGTAAGCAATGTGTATACAGTGGTTTGTGTTGAAAGTAACAAGCCATATTTTTCTCACCCAATCCACCCCTCTACCCAAATAGCATTGGAAGTCTGCGACTAGGCAGGTCTACCAGAGCTAGGACAGCCTTTGGGAAGGAAAAGTGTCTAGGACCACAGGTTTGTTTTGAAACTTTTCCCCATACCTGCAAAGGGAGCAAGCGCTGGGCTTGTTTGCATAAGGAAGATGGGAGAGACATAAGTGAGAGAGATGTACCAGTGCATCCAAAATGGAAGAGCTGGGAATAAGGCGAGCAAATCTGCATTCTAACTTAGAAACAGGCTACGGAGTCAGCATCCAAGCATCCTTTTCAATGCCACTCGTGTGATAATAGGATGTTGACATCTTTTCATGAAGCCAGCTACATCTCACCCAATAGAAAGTATTTTGTGATATATCACAATTTTGTCATTTTCTTCTGGGAGCTGGGTTTTATGACAAATAGGTCATAGAATTCCAGACAGTGCAGCATCATGCTTTCTACAAAAATATTTATTGGATGCAAATTTAGTAGATGCAAATAATAAGACATGGGAAATGAGATGCCAAGAGAATTTGGCATAAATCATGCCTTTTAACTGAGCAGAGAGAACTACTTAAGTGCTGCTTTTTATGTATTTTAAGGAGAATAACTCTTTTATCTTATGGTTTATTATCGCCTAACCGGGAAATAACATAAAATAGGAACAAATTCCACTTAATTAAAAGGAGAATTGTGACACTGAACTTTTATTTAATTGAAAGTCATTTTATAACTTCTTCTTACGATCCATGGGCTATAGATGATCCATCATAAGCATGTTATTACTGATTATTGAAGTTTATTTTTAATGCCTGCTAATTGTACTTAGGCTACAGCCATTTGCATGGTGCAAATATATTTAATAGTTTCTAAACTTACCCTAAAATCATGTGATGATGGGGAAAACATGCAGACTTGAGTTCCTAACTCCCAAAGAGATCATTAAGTCTGGATCTAGTGTTGGAAGATGAAGTTGCCTTTTAATATCCAGTCTAATTCATATTTTTTTAAAATTATGAGACGTATTTATACCAGGTAATTGGCACTATGGTCCCTAAAGGAAATATTCAATAATATGATATGCTCAGATGGTTCAAGAAGGCCCATGGTGTTTACAAAGTTTAGTCACACAGGTCCTAACTATAACAATGCAAATATTTGTAATAACTTTCCACTTGTTATTTTATTTTTTTTTTAATTTGCATATGGGCAGGAGGCACCAGGGATCGAACTCCAGACCTCCAACACGGCAGGTCAGTGCTCTGCCTGCTGAGCCACGGCAGCCGCCCTCTACTTGTTATTTTGAGAATATTCACAGTTTCAACAGCTGACCAAACGGTATTTAAGTTAGTGTTTAATGTTTAGACTTTTAAAACTTCGCAATCTGAATTTGTAGACTTTTTCCTTTTTGCCTTAATTTTAGATTGGTTTATGAAACTTTCTGTGCAAACACAGGTTCTACAATGATTATATGGATACTTTGCTTAAGTATGCCTATAGTTAAGCTAATTAAAATATCCATTTCTGGTGGTTCTAAGTGCATCATTTGTTTTCTTAAATGAAAATATTTTTTTAAAAGAGACGGCCCACACAAAATCGAAACTGAATCTTGACGTTTTAGATGGTGTCAGATATCTAAGGAGATAGGATACCTATCTTTGCAGGGAAGCAATCTGGATTTGGGAGGGAGAGAGCGGTCTGAAAGCACTTATTTTGAAGGACCATTGAATGCATGGAAATGAATGAATTATCTAACATATGCATGGATGGTTAAGAAAGAAGAGTAGGGATATAGGACAAGATAAGGGTGCCATTTAAACAGTCAGAAGAAAAAGTAGAACTATTCCAACATCTTGAGAAGGAGAAGCCAAAGAAATCAGGAGTATGGCAAGAAGAGGGTAAAAATATAATAAAATCATGAAAATACATTCTGAAAATGGGGGTTGAATTCAATCCTTCTAGAGTCATTTCAGAAGTATGATTTTTTTTCAGGGTAGAGTGCAAATACTAGAAAATGTGGGCCCTGGTATTCACCATGGAACACAGGGCAGCATCCAATTCAGACTTATTTCCCCAAAGAGGAGGTGTGACACATGAAACTAGAAAAAAGGAAACAGTTTGGCAAGGCTGGTGTTGGAAATGTGAATGTAGTAGATTTGAGAGCTGTTTGTTTATTGGATTTGTTGCCGTGACTGTTTAATATGTTTGCAAACTGTAGGATGCTACTTGAGGCTATTTATAAATGAAGGAGAAAGGTGAAACAGTTGATGAACTAAACATTGCAGCAGAAAGACTGCAGGGAATACAAGCCATGCTAAGGTGAAAAAAAAGGCTAACTTTATCAAGCAGCTTTTATCCAAGGAATTGTAGTAGAGTTGACCTCTTCTTCTACCTCACCTTGAGGTTAAAGGAGAATTCACAAAGCTAAAGAAAGCAGAGCTGTGTTTCCAGCCTCAGCCTTTGCCAAATGAGTGGATTGTAATGCAATTAATTTGGAAGAACTTAATCTCTTTATTTAATTTTATAAAATACTTGAATTTTTTGCCGTTAAATCGTTACAAATTTCATTACCTCCCAGAAAATTATTTGCCAATTGCACTGAATTACATAGCATATATTTATGGCCAGAGAGTTTTCAGTAGGAACCAACAATTACTACTGTTTATTCCATCTGTCATATTGCATCAGAGGTCTGTTGGAGTTTGTTTTTCAGTAGGGCAAAGCAAGCATTTGTTTCCTGGACTGAAAGAATCTGTCAGTTTAATGTATGGGAGACCTTTATAATTGAAAGCAAAATATTAAAAAGCATATGTAAACTTAAATTCTAAAACTATATATCATCAGTAAAGATCATTTTATGGAGAATAAACATACCATCCATGCCTCATTTAAAAATCTATGTAAGAGCAACCTATTTAAAATAATAGATCAGAATTATTAGATCTTTGAGATAAAATTCAAATTAAAAAAAATCATTTGGCGCTTACTATCATCTATGCCTTCTAAATAAAAAGGGATTTAACATATGATCTGACATAGCAACATCTACCTTTTTTCATTGAAACTCCTCATCACCATATGGATTACTAATGGTTTACTTTATAGGTGAAAACAAACACAAATACAGGGATATTTACTGAGCCTTGAAAAGAAACCTCCAATTATTTATGGTTTTTTCGTTGAGATATTGTTTCCTCATTTTTTCAATGTCATTTGAGAATTTCTTGATTCAAATAGAAGAAAAGTATTTATATAAGTGTGCCAGGTTGAAAGGATTTATGTACCCTAGAAAAGCCATGTATTAATCCTAAGCAATCTTGTGGAAGCAGTGGTTTTTTCTAATCTTCTATCAGTACTATAGGTTGGAAAGTTGATTAGGTTATCTCCGTGGAGATGTGGCTCAATCAATCGTGGGAATTCAACTTGTTAGGTGGAGATGTGTCTCCACCCATTCTATGTGGGTCCTGATTAGCTTACTATAATTCTATACAAGAGGAGACATTTTGGAGAGAGCTCCTTTTGAGAATGAGTAGAGATCCGCAGAACCATGACAGAATGATGAGAGAACCATGGAGTCCACTGGCCACTGACCTTTAGAGATGAAGAAAGAGAAGGCCACTGGGGAGCTTCATGAAGCAAGAGGCCTGGAGAGGAAGCTAGCAGATGCCACCATGTTCGCCATGTGCCTTCCCAGTGGAGAGAGAAACCCTGAAGTCCATCAAGCCTTCTTGAGCCAAGGTGTCTTTCCCTGGATGCCTTAGATCAGACATTTCTATAGACTTGCTTTTGGATATTTCTATGGCATTAGAAGTGTAAACTAACAATTTATTAAATTCCCCTTTCTAAAAGCTGTTCCAGTTCTGACATATCACATTCCAACAACTAATAAACTGGAACAAGTCATATTTTAATCTTGATGGAATCTTGTGGGAGCAACCGTTTCTTTTAAACCTGCTTCAATAGTATAAGTTGAAAACTTTCATTAGATTATCTCCATGGAGATGTGACACACCCAGTTGCGGGTGTGACCTTTAATTAAATGGAGATGTGACTCCATCCATTCCAGGTGGGTCTTGATTAGTTTACTGGAATCCTATAAAAGAGGAAACATTTTGGAGAAACCTCAGAAATGACAGAAGTCTCAGAGCCAACAGAGCAGAAGTAGATGCTTGGAGAACAATTGCCTCAAAGAACAGAGGCACGGATGTTTGGAGATGCTTGGAACACAGGAGATATCACCATGAGATGTTAAGACAGAACCTGGGGAGAGCCAAGGGAAGCCAAGAGATGAAAGCCAGCCCTAGAGAAGCAAAGTGAGAACCCCCACAGGAACAGAGGCTGGGAGCAACAAAGCCCAGGAGCA
The DNA here is from genome assembly GCA_004026745.1 of Myrmecophaga tridactyla. Lineage (NCBI taxonomy): Eukaryota > Metazoa > Chordata > Mammalia > Pilosa > Myrmecophagidae > Myrmecophaga > Myrmecophaga tridactyla. The sequence goes on along the minus strand of PVIY010024053.1, from coordinate 10,253 downwards.
GTGGACCAGCAGATGCCAGCCACTGACTTCCCAGATGACAGAGGTATTCCTGACCCATCAGCCTTCCTTGAATTAAAGTATCTTTCCCCAGATGCCTTGGTTTGCACATTTTTATAAGCTTAGAACTGTAAACTTGTAACCTATTAAATTCCTCTTTTGAAAAACCAATCCATTTCTAGTATATCACATCCCAGCAGCTTGCAAACTAACACAAGTCCTCTAAAAAAATTAAAATCTAAAGTAAAAGAACTATAAAAGTTTATTTTTGGTAAGAGGGTTGTACTGTGTGTGTTTCCAAAGCATGACCTACCCCAAAGTTCAAATAACAGCTTTCCTAGTAAGATCCTTGTACATTTACATATGATCACACCAGCACATCATAGTAACTCTTTTTCTTTAAAATAGTATGTAGAATCAAACTTGACTCACTTTCTCCTATTCAGTAGGATTTGATTATGCAAAAATTTGGTTACAGTTTAACAGGAAAACCTGATTTACCTGATAATTGCAAAATAATTTCTAGTACTGCAATTTTAGTCATGATGTCTTATTTTGTATTGTTTTTGTTCTATAGCAAAGAATGTATGAAAAACTAAAATAAAATAAAGACCCAGTGAAAGGCATTGCATTGAGTCTCTGCCATTTAAATTATAGTGCTAAACGCTTCTCACCATGCCCTCAATATTGTAATCTTTCCATTCAAATATTTTTAAGTATAATTACTCTGACACATTACTGCCAAGTATTCTGAAGTCTTACAAATCAACAATATGGCACATTTCATGAAAAAAATGAATAATTCAACTAATTTCTGAGACTTGGATTTGTTTCTCCAAACCATTCTTTCAAAATAATATATAATCACTAAAGGCCAAGAAAAATAAATTATGATCCTATGTGGACTAGCTAATTTCCTTTCTTTTTTAATGGGATCATGTTTTCCTTTTTGTGATTATAGGAGAATTTTTGGAAGCTATGTGTATTTATGTCAAAATCACTCTTCCTATGAGAAGAGAACTCTGTACCCCTGAATAAAAAACAGGAGTTCAAAATGGCCCCCTTTTAAGACACAATCTGCTTTCTTCCCCCACTGTATGACACTATTGTATTATACTTACTCTTTGAGGATTCATCTCTTCTATAATTAAATTGCCCTGAAGAAACTTACAAGTCTACTCTTCGTCTCTTCCCAATTTCTCCGAACTATGCAGCACAAGTACAGATCTGGTAATAAAGAATGAGTAAAAGCACACTGAAAACCCCCACATTTCTTAAATAGACTCAATTTTGAGTTACAATGGTAATCTTTTAATTATGAAGTGCTATGCTTTCTAAGATTCCATTCATGTACTGGTCAGCAACTAAATGCTTTAAAGAGAACCCAACCATTTTCAAAGATTATTGCTGGTGATGCTTGCTAGGTTGTCCCAACTTCTAATCTGGGGTTCTCATAATATCTTTCAAAGATTATTTATGCACATCATGTGGACACATATATATATATGCATAGAGATAGGTATAATGCCTTGGTAGTTTTAATCAGAAAAAAAAATGATAATTACATGTAATAAAGCAAACTCTCCAAATAATCCTGTAACTTAATGTAAAGTAAAAAAAGAAGGCATTGCTGTCTCAGAACTACCCAAGGTGGCAAGTATAATAGTAGTCCATTCACATGATGTTAGAATTTACTCTCAATTTAAGAAGGAGTCAGCAAGGGAATGTGTCTTTCCTCACCATGGAATTGTGGCAAAGGGCAAGGGGATGCTGGAAATTTCCATCCTGATTATTAGAAAAGACAAGCCAGCACTTAACGTGAGTCCATGGTCTGAATTTATACTATTTGTTGTATAGTTTGAGAAACCCCAAGCCAAGATTTTAAATTAGCTGGGTTCCAGAATGTTAGAGTTCTTTAGAAGTTGGTAGGAGAATAGCAAGTACTATTTGGAGAAACTCACTCTCAACCCAGGCTTCAAGAATTCCAACAGGTAAAATAATAAAGAAAATAATACTTGAGAGTATAGATTGATGGATAGATGAATAGATAGATGGATGGACAGGTGATAAATACAAGAATAGATGATAGATATAGACAGATGGGTAAGTAGGTAGGTTGACAGATGGATGAATAGATAAGTGTAGATCTACAGTTACAAAGCATACATTATTGTTTGATTAGTTAATTACCTGTGATTAGTGGACAACTTGATTTTGCTTTGTTTTGGCAAATATAGTTTCCTAATCTTTGTTTTATGTTGTAACTTTGTTCATAAGGCCTTTTTTTCCCCATAAAGGTTTAATTTTTTAATTTTATATATTCCAACCTGATATGTAAATGGCTTTTGTTGGACGATGCTCTGCAAAATCAAATTTGTTTTTCTCAAACTCCCCAAATTTCCTGTGATTATATTACATATTAAAATAAATATTTGTGGATGTATAAGTGATCTCAGATTACTTTTTATATGTCACAGACAGAATCTAAAATCATATTTTCTCTGTAAAGCTGCCAGTTACCTTATAGTCTCTTATTAGACTGTCTATTACACATCTTGAAAGTCTTCTTTTAATCTCATGAACACGTGTGATTACTCTGACTCAGCAGTAGCAGTTATTACAGCAGCCAGCCAATGCAGGTAAGAGAGTTGGAAGGAGATAAGCAGCTCTGAGTGGAGATGAATTCTTCCACCGCTGTGAGTGGCTGACACAGCACAGGTTTCCCTACCTTACCTGGGCTAATTGCAGGAGAAAGCAAGCTGTTCCAGGGACATTATCTAGCTCCGAGTAGAGGAAATAAAGAAGAGCGTGGTAGGAGGCAGTCCCAGGGTGCCTGCCCTCTGTGCCCCAGGACCCATGAACACATCGCGTGCTCAGCTTTAGGACATCCAGCTCACCCCCAGGTGGTGCATCTGTCCCTGGTGGGGAGAGGGGGGCTTCCACTGTGGCACACCATGAACACAAGCGAGGGGTGCTGCATGGAGAGACCTACCTCCGTGCCTCTGTGTGGATGGAGGTGGCTGGCTGGGTGAAACTCTCCAGCAGTGGACTGTCTTGACCTTGATTTTGACCTTACCAAGATAAGGAAGAGATTAGAGCAGGCAGGCGACAAAATCTGCTTAGAAGAGTCTGATATTGGTCCTTTCTCAAATGAAGACCTTACTTTCTAGGCACATGTGATTTTGAACACAAAAAAAGTCAGCCAAACTCTCCCCTGAATGCCTTATCCTGGCTTTATCACCCTAATACCCTAATAGACTCAGGCAAAATGAGCCCAGCAGCATTTAGGAAAAGAAAGATGGGGAGGAGAATGTTTGCCAATTGTTTTCAGAAGAGAATGTCGGTTTATTTCCCTCTAGTCTTCTATTTAATATATATGTCCTTGATTAACTTTCTCTCAATTTTCCTCACCTCTCTCTCCCTTTATTTCCTCTCTCTGTTGCTGCCACATCTACATATATCTTTATATAAAATGGTTTGCCACTTAAAATCACATGAGTATTTTCAAAGCCATTCAACATGCTCCGAGAACATAATTGCCATTGATTTCCTGAGTACCGAGCCCTTATTTTATTCCTCTAGTACCTCAACATTCAAAATGTTCTAAGCGCTCTCATATAATTGTGCTTTGTCTCTTGGGTCAGTTCTTTAGGAGTAATTCCTAGAAGTGGAATTAGTGTACATTTTTAAAGTGTTTATTAAGGATTATGAATTTTCTCTCTAACACAATCGTGGTAACACATACTTGTTTCTGCACTCAAGTATGGATTTATTTTATTTTGTTTTATTGCAACAATGGTAAATAGCATTTAAGTAAGGGTTTAAAAGTGTATTCAAGGGGGTACAAGGGCAGTTCAATGGTGGAATTCTTGCCTGCCACATGGGAAACCTGGGTTCGATTCCCAGCCCATGCACTGCCACCCCACCCCACCCCTACCCCAAAGAAAAAAAAAAAGAAAATTCAACAAATAGTGCTGTAATAATGGGATGGTCACATGAAAAAAGAATGAAATGTGACCCCACCATACAGCATATAAAAATAATAAATTGTGTATTCAAGAGTATCGAGCACGTGAGGAAATAAGAAAACGGATGAAATTATTGAAAATGTAAAGCTTGATGTTAACTCTTTAAATTGAGAATTGCTACTGAGATTGAGAGAGCTATGCCAGCTTCCTGGCACACATGGGAATGCTTGCGTATGCCAGTTCTTGGAGTGCAGATTCCCTCTCTCGAGCTTTTACCTCCTGATAAAATATCAAGTTGGATTTTCTGTTTGGCTTGGTTTGGTTTGGGAGTGTATGAAAAATACATATCTAATTTACAATGACAACACACTAAGGTTTACATTTTTTCTTCCTGTGGCAATGACATCGTTTGGGTGAAATATATTCTGATTTTTTTTGAGACACCCAGCTACAGGAATCTGCAAGACATTTATCTGAATCAAACCGAAATCAAGTCTATGGCTTTTCTCTCATGGGAAGCCAATCTGTACATGCAAAAAAAAAAATAACACAAAATAGCAAAATTACAGGCTGCAATCGCTGGGGTAGGTATTTCTAGGAGAAGGGCAGGGATAATGTGAGTGGCTGGGAACATTGCAGAGCTCAGTGTTTCTGCACAGGAAGGGAGCTGCTCCACCCATCCTGACATTTCTTTTTAACAGTCAACACTGCCAGCTATGACGCTGGTTGTGTTTGTATATATATATATATATTTACGTTAATCTCAATGAGCTCATCAGAAACTTCCAAAATAGAGATGAATGCTTAGCATCATCCAGCTTCCTCCTGAGTGTGTACTTTGTTCTTTAGCATTTTTAACGGGGAGTTCAGTTTTCAATAGATTCTCATTGTCTTCAAGATACAGACTACCTTCTAAGCCTGGTGGAATTTGAGACGTACCTTAACCCCACTGGACCATTATAACCTTCTTCTTTTAATGTTTGCCCTGTTTCTCTGTTAAATCTTACTAATTTCCCCAGCCAAAGACTTGGGCTTCATAGATTTCATATGAATAATTTCGTTGCTGTTGTAATTATCTTTTGCCAACCTGTATTCTAATCATTTCATGGTTATTATACATGGTCTTTATAAGTTTTTTGAGATGGTACATTTTTTGCTATTTCATGTTTACATATATTATACCATAAATTTATAAATGCACACTCATTGTAAAAATAATCACATATCAAATAATGTAAAGGAGAAGAGTCCCCCATCCCTTGTCCCCATTTGTAGTCAAATTACACATTTAATTAAGTAAAATGTCAGCTATTCATCATTCTAGTAATTCCCTGTATTTACATACATGCATCTGTACATGAGTGTATTTATTTTTAACATAAATATAATCATTTCATGCTTATGCTTCATAATTTGTTTGCATTTAACAATGCATTTTCTAGTGTGTGTCCACCTTAAAGAAAAGATGTATGAGTTGTGATTTTTCTTTACAGTGCCTAGAATTCCACTGTTTCAGTGCAACATGAAGTATATTTATTCATTTATCTCTGAATGGATATTTGGGGGGATGTGCTCAATTTTTCTTTCTTTACACAAAATGCTGAAATGACTTCATCACAGAAAGGTACCCTCCTTAACAGTTTTATAGAAAAGATTCCAAGAAGAGCTGTTAAGAGAAAGTCCTTTAAGATAGACTGTGATAACTTGCCTATACTAATATGACTCAAAAAACATATGCAAGAGAGAAAGCTGAGGTAAGATGACCATGTCTACATACCCTGGAGAAAGATAATCATGCAGCTAAGACGGGAATTTTTTTAGGGACGAGATACTCATTGCATTCTACACCCAGTGCCTTAAATTCCTGGTGTTAAGACAGGGAAATACGAGAGAAATTATTGGGAAGGAAGAGGCACTTTTTGTTGTCTACAGGAGGGAATAATTGTGGAATGGACTATAATCAGTGTGAAAATAGATCTCCAAGCTAATAATGGTTCTCTTCTGCTCCTAAACCTTGAGTCGTGGAAGAAAATGAATGCCTAATCTTCCTCCAAGACTTGGAGACGCTCTTTTCCCTTTGCATATGATCATAATTAAGATTTGTGTGAATTCCAAGTTGCTTTTGCACAGATCTGTGGAATATTCCTGTGTCTAGAAACCATCATGTCTTGGAACAAGATGGTGATGTTATATATGAAACTTTACACAGTAGAGATTCTCTATTATTTCAAATGATATTTAATCATTGGGCTCAGTCATTCCAGTAGAATAAATATTGATTGAGGACCTACTATAATCAGGCTGTGCTTGAGTCGTGTCTGTATTCAGAGCTAGATGTAGAATGGGTGTTGGAGAGTGAGTTTTGTTTGATTAATATGTTTAAGCAGTTCTATGCAGAATGTTTTGAAAACGCCTGTAATTGTAAGACATTCATTCTCTCCTTTGAAGTCTGGCTGTGAGGACTGGTTCCCTGGCTTGCAAAGATTTTAGAAGTGAAGAATAGTCACATGTGAAAATAGAGAGCGTCGCTCCATAATTAAACATATGCAGTGATCCTCTTTGTTATTTTAATTTTAAACCTCAACAGTATTGAAACATACTATAAATAAAGCTCATGATTGTTTCCTTTACTGTGATACAAAGTAGAATAAATTAACTTTGGATTTCCATTCTTTCCCATAATAGTGTTTTATAAAGACAACTTAATATATGAAATCATATCACCATATCCAATCGCCACATCCAGTGCAAGGCAGGAACCTAGAAATACATATTCCTTTTCAACACATGCTTGTTACTTGCCCTTCATTTTGGGTTCCCTATTTTTGAATTAAGCTTTTGTTTTTTAGGCTCCACTGAAATAAATAGTTGCTTGTTTTTAATTATACCTGAGGGAAACGTGCTACTTAATTTCATTTCTACTTTATAAATACATTCATTTTGTGTGCTCAAACCCATATTACCAAATGCAAACTAAATTCCTGTTTGTTAGAAATACATGTTAATGTGTGGATATTGCACCTATTTCTTAGTCTCATGCATGAACAGCTGGAATTGTTGAGGCGGCTGTATAGAGACCAAGGGATGAGCTTCATTTCAATTTCTTCACAATTGAGAATTGTCGAGATACCAAAGCAAATGTGACTGAGGGGATGCTCCCTGCTCTACTTTGGCTGCTTTGCTTCTCTACTTTTTATCGATCATCTTTGGCATTTGCTTGCTTTTCTATGGAATCAAAATGGTGCATTTACTTTGTCGCTCAGACTAATATATATATGTTTTAAATTTTTATTAATAAAACCAACCAACATACAATATAGACATTCTTTTCTAATCCCATAATTGTATATGCATCATCATGATCATTTCTTAGAACATTTGCATCAATTCAGAAAAAGAAATAAGAAGCAAACAGAAAAAAATTCAGACTTATATTTTAAAAATAAAGAAAGGAAAAGAAATACATGGGAGTATGTCTTTACATCAAACCATCTCCTTATCAAAGGGAAAAACTAAGGACTGCTGAGCATGGGTCAGGAGCAGCATCTCAAGGCAAGTGACAACATTTAATCCATCACTGCTGATTTAAAGTTAAGTTTATGATTTCACTTAAATTTTTTTTTTAATCTCAAAACTGGGTATTTTAAGCCAGTGACACTTAGGAACCATCTCTCCTTAAAGCAAACGGTTCACAATTTGAGGGACGGCTTCCTGGACAAGAGATACTGATATAGCAATGATTGTTTTGTTATTTTTTAAAGAAATTTTGTTGTAAGATTCATGAAGATGAGGGAAGCAGGAACTGGACAATGAGTGGGTTCCACTTGAAAGTATGCCCACTTTCACCAGTGTTGTTCAATATTGTACTAGACATGTTTGCCAAAGCAATAAGGCAAGAAAAGGAAATAAGAGGTATCCAGATTGGAAAGTGTAATGGCATAAAATAAGTTATGCTTGGTGCCTTGTCATTTTTGCCAAGTCATAAGTTCTGTTTTTCAGTGAACACCCAAGTTAGCCCTGTCCTGGGCATAAGTCCAACGACATGTTCCTTTATATGGTCTGGATGATAAGAGCCACCCAAGCTTCTCCAAAAGGTTCCTTGCCCTTCTCACATCCTAATTGACTAACAGGGCAGGTATTCCATACAGCTTGGATGATAAGAAGCTGCAGGCAGCTCCTCCAGACATACTTTTCATGTCTGCTTTTTTTTTGCATCATATTGATTGAGATCTTCAATCCCCAGCATCATGTGAAAATCCTACCCCTCTCTTTGGTTTCCAATAGATATGAGAACCCAGAATCTTCATGTGGTACCCACCCCACCCCTGCCCCATGGATATTTGCAGGAGCCCATGTTAGGTAAGAAAATGGTATAGTATTACTTATAAAACATGACTAAAAACAAATTCACAGAGATGGAAGGCAGATGGGAGAGGAGGAGAAGGAGGAAGTGTTTGCTTGTATTTGTAAAAAGATAAGCAAACTAAAAAGTTACTTCTACAGAAAAACAAAGAATGACCATTTCTTCATATTATACCCTTATTTTATTTCATTAAGAAGGCATTTCATAGGATTATATATATATTTAAACATATAATATTTATCTTTTCATTATTATTTATATGACATACTAGAATATAATATAAAATTCTAGGGAACTTGAAAATGATCTCATTTCAAAAATCAAGAAAAATTGGTAGAATAACAATCTTAGGAACAAGGGGGGAAAAGGCAGATTTCTGGGTGCAATTCCTTCAAAAGGGTGGAGGGCAAGCCAGAAAGGATCCCGCTTTTCCAAGTAACCACATCAACAACAAGGCTGAAGAAGATTTTTAGGAGTACCATATATCCAGCACCCAACAAGTAAAATTGACAGCACCTGACAGATCATAAAACAAATTACTAGGCAGCAAAGAAGCAGGAAAATAGGATCCATAAGGAAGAAAAAATCCAATCAATCACAACTGACCCAAAAATGACAGCGATATAAAAATATAGGAAAAAAAGGCATCAAAATAATCATAACAACTGTAAGTGAAATGGAGTTAGCTTTTAGCTTTAGGCGACTACAAACACATTTTTGACAGACAAACACGTCAAAGCTCTGAGCAGACTTCATCTTTGGGAATGATCCTTAGAAGGAGACAGAGAAGCAGAAGAAGGACAAGTAGACACAATATTTTATAGAAGCCCCTGCAAGACTCTATCTGAAAAGATGATGCCTTCTTTATAGCACAGAGGTGAAGACAAAATAATTTATTCCAGGATGGACCCGTATCAGATGTTCCCCTTGTACAGAACAGTTATTAATTGCTTCATGTCCCTCTTGCCAAGCCTTTGTTTAAGTCCTACGATGGTGTCCCAAAGGGATGTTCTGAGCCATGCTTTGGAGGCCAGAAGTCATCATGGCATCAGCATGGCTTCAGCAAGGAGATGCTTCATCCCCAAAGTCTGCAGCATTCTGGGACTGGCTACTAACTATGTCATCTCCTTTCTCTTCTACCTTCTGTTGACTTCCTGCCTCCTGCACTCAGCTCCAACCTAAGGCTTTCTGTGACTAGCTCTGAATTTCTTCTTCTTACAAAGGCTTCCAGGAGTTAGGGTTAAGGCTCATGCACATTCAAGTAAACCACATCTTAACTGGGCATCATGTTTTCCAGAGGTCCTGCCTACAATGGGTTCACGCTCACAGGAATACTGGTTAAGGTTAAGAAACTGTCTAAATCGGGGTGCACAGCTCAACCCACCCCACTGTGTGGGTTTGTGTGTCTAAGCTTTGTCCCTTGTGCTCTGTATGGCCCTGATTTTAATTTGCCCTCTCTGCCAATCTAACTCTAGAGTGCTGTCTCCCAAGTTGGGAAAATCAGTGGCTGTGGAGGGGGGACATTTGAACTCCTTTTCCACTGGTTTTATGGCCCCCTACTTGGGGTCCATTAGAAAACATTTCCCACATTGTATGGATCCTGGTCTCTCATATTATCTCCACCTCCCGCTGTATCCCCTCCCAGAAAGGCAATTTAATGGGACTAATGAAGATTTGTTTAGAAAACCACTACAGGCCTATTATCATTAGATTAACTGATATTTAATTACATCCTAAATTTATTAGTTCAAAGTAGGAGTGCTTTGTAAGAACCCATAGAGAGCTCATTTCCCACTGAAATAATTGAACAAGGCCCCACGGACGAGGCAGCAAATGAACCGGACATTTAAAGGTAGTTGCCGTAAGAGTAAATAGAGTGGGAAGGCATTTGGAAATATTTAAGGAGAGGCTAAGAACATGAGAGC
>PVIY010024052.1:0-38553 GCA_004026745.1 Myrmecophaga tridactyla | reverse complement strand
CCCCTCAGTCCCCCTGACTAGGTCATGTAGTGGCTCAGCACGTGACTCTGAAGCCAGGCTTCCTGGGTCTGAATTCCATCTCTAGACGTACTGTGTGATTGCCCCCAAGTTTCTTAACCTCTCTGTGCCTCAGATCCCTGCAAAGTGGGGACGATGATAACAGCACCTCCTTCATAGGTTGTGTGTGGGTTAAGTACACTGCTATTTGCACACTGCTCACAACCCACCTGGCCCTGAGTCAGCCTTCAGAAGTGTTTACTGTGAAATGTTAGTTTCACAGAACAGGGAGACTGCTCCCAGCACGCACAGGTCTGCCCCTGAACCCTCAGCCTCCTTTGCAATCTCCAGCCTTCCTGCCCACAGAGCCCCCTATGGAGCCACACCTGGGAGAGCTGGCCGTGGCTTCCGTGACCTCGGACACAGTGCACCTCTCATGGACGGTGGTCCAGGGCCCCTTCGACTCCTTCCTGGTCCAATTCAGGGATGCCCAGGGGCAGCTCCAGACAGTGCCCGCAGTTGGAGACCTCCGCGAGGTCACCGTCTCGGGCCTGGACCCCGCCCGCAAGTACAAATTCCTACTCTTCGGACTCCTCGACGGGAAACGGCGAGGCCCAGTCTCCGTGGATGCCAAGACCCGTGAGTTGGGGTTGGAGCCCACCTTTGGCTCCAGGAAGCCTCATGGCCACTCTCTGCCCCCTTGTGGCGACAGTTGGAATTTCACTTTCCCATGCTCCAACTCTGGACCTCGGGCTGTCGCGTTTCACTTCTTTACTGTGTCCTGTGTCCGGGAAAGCTGGGCCCTGAGCTCTTCCTCCGCCCCTCATCTCCACCCTTCCTCCCTATCCTACCTTCGGTCTCTAGCTTTCTTCTCTGGCTCCTCATTTATCCCTACTCTTTTGCCTCCCCCCTTCCTGACATGTGGCCTAGTCACCTTCTCACTGGTCCCGGGAACCCACACCTAACCACCAGCTCACAGAGCCCCTGCATCCTGAGGCAGCTGCTCGGCAGTGTATCTCTTTGCATCAAAATTGCTCTCCCTCTCCATGCAGTTCACTCTCTTTTCCAGTCCCAGACATGAGCTCTTCTCCCCGCCTTGGGGAGCTGACAGTGACGGGCGTGACCCCGGATTCAGTGGGCCTCTCATGGACGGTCCCTGAGGGCCAGTTTGACTCCTTCGTGGTCCAGTACAAGGACAGGGACGGGCAGCCCCAGGCGGTGCCCGTGGCCGCAGACCAGCGCGAGGTCACCGTCCCTGGCCTGGAGCCCAACAGGAGATACAAGTTCCTGTTGTATGGCCTGGCAGGCAGGAAGCGACTGGGGCCCAGCTCTGCTGATGGCACCACTGGTGAGCCTCTGCCTGTCCCCAGACAGCCTCTTATCCCAGCTCCTCCCCAGCGGGCCCAGGGCCTTCCCATGAAATTCCTTCTTCTGTCTTCAGCCTAGACATAACAATTGTAAAACAGAAGCATTGATCAGGCCTCAGTTGTGTGCCAGGCATCGTTCTGAGCATTTTTATGCATTACTTCCTTTATTCCTTCACGTCTGATATTATAAAAAGATCCCAGGACTTGGAGTCCACCAGACCTAGGTTCAAATTCAGGTCCCAGCCCTTGTCAGCTGTGTGGCCATGGACAAGCTGCTTCGCTCCCCTGAGCCTCAATTTCCTCAACCACCTTGTGGTGGTTATGACTACAACCCACTGGGGCTCGATAAATGTTCACATCTTCCTCCCTCTGCCAGAACTCTGAGTTAAGAGGTGGAAAATACAGAAGGACTTGGCTGCAAAAAGACTATGGAAAAAACTCTGGTGTCACTGTGCCCATGACTCAGCCCAGGAGGAAGGGGCAGGGACAGGTTACTGACTCTTACCCAACTCCCAGGACCATGACTCACCCTGGCCAAACAAGAATGGGGCAGGCCTCCCAGTAGGGACCTGGGGACCTCAGACTCTGGAATTCTCTTCCCGAAACCTTCTTTATGGGGCCCGAGTGCAGGCTTTTCCTACGACCCCCTAGATCAACCCCCGACCCCCACCAGGAGAGTCTTTGCTCCTCTGCCTTTCATTCTCCCAGCACCGCCCCTGGCTGCCCTGGTCCCATAGTGTCGGTGCAGGGCTACGGCAGCCAGTGAAGGTGAGGGCCCAGGCTGACGGCAAGATGAGGAGGCCGTGACCAGGGCCAGTGGAGGCCATGAGCCGCCCAGCCCAGCCTCACTGCTTGGAGGTGTCTCCCCAACTATCAAAACACCTTTTGGGGGTCTTTCTCCACTCTGGCCACTCCGCTGATCAGGAGGCTTGGGGTCAGGGGGAAATGAAGGCCCTTTCTCCATACCACCAGCCACCTCTTCTCTCACAAGGTAGACTTTTATGCATTTACCGCGCCCTTGATCAAAATGAGAGAGCTGAGTGTAGGCAGGGGTTTCGGCAGTGGTCTCGGGAGGAAAGGCCAGGCTGGACCCCTTCATTCCTATAGGGCAGGACCAGAGCAGGCCTGTCCCCTCAAGAGGCTGCTGGAGGCCACACTTCAGGGACCCCTGCCCCAAACCTTCATGCCTCCCACAAGTTGCCAGGACTGAGAAAACGCAGCTCTTGACTAAGACTTTCTTCCCCGCACCCCCAAACTGCCCACAGCCCCCCGGGAGAAGGAGCAGCCCTCACCCCGCCTGGGGGAACTGGCAGTGACCGACAGGGCCCCAGACTCTCTGCGCCTCTCATGGACGGTGGCCCAAGGTCCCTTCGACTCCTTCGTGGTCCAGTACAGGGACCTGGATGGGGAGCCCCAGGAGGTACCCGTGGCTGGAGGGCAGCATGAGGTCATCGTAGAGGACCTGGAGCCTGGCAGGAAATACAAATTTCTGCTCTATGGGCTCCTCGGAGGGAAGCGCCTGGGCCCAGTCACCGTCCTGGGAGAAACAGGTGAGTGGGCAGCCGTCCCGCTTGGCCCTAGCACGTTGTCACCCCAGCAGCCCTGACAAGGCTGTCCTGAGTGGGCTTCCTTGTGCCTTTGGGCTGAAGACAAAGGTACTGGCAGGAGTGGGCAAGGGGAGCCCTGCCCAGGGCAGGAGGGAGTGTTCCCAGTGCTGTCAGCTCTGACATTCATCAGGAAGCCAAGGCGGGAAGGAAAGGCCTCTTGCAGTGGTGCCCTCGTCTCCAGACCCCTGCTCACTGTCCCATCACTGCCAGCTGCTTTCCCCCAGCAGGCTGGCCTTGCCCAGAGAGGGGCAAACCCGTCTCCCATGGACAAGTCAAGAACACTTTTTTTCAAAAGGAAAATTGATTTGTTGAGATTTTCCTATTTCTTCTTGACCCCATTTAGGTAATTTGTGTGTTCCTAGGAATTTGTCCATTTCATCTAGTTTATCTAACTCATTGGTGCACAATTGTTCATAATATCCTCTTCTAATTCGTTTTATTTCTGTAAGGACAGTAGTAATGCCCCCCCCTTTCATTTCTGGGTTTTATTACTCAAATGGAAAATCACTGGAAAATACTGGGGAGTGGCTGCATTTTTGGAGCAGTTTCCTCCTCTGGAGATTGCTGGTGCCCAGCTCAGCTCAGCCTGAGTGGAGCCTGCAGCCTGGCCTGGCAGCCGTGATTTGCCCAGACCTGTTCACCGCACGATTCCCCCAACCTCATCCTTGGCTCTCCTCAGGACCGAGCTCGGCAGGGACTGGCTCAGGGAATGCCCCTTCGTGCTGAGATCAGGCTCTCGGCACAGGCGTCCCAGGCGTCTCAATACAGCCCTGCACACGTCTAGAGGCGGGTTTAACAGGCCATTGGGGTGGGGAGGGGAGAGCAAGCAACTGATTCAGATCCAGCAAAGGGACCCACAAAGGGGTACTGGGGCCACAGCAGATTCCGAGCAGGAGACAGCTATAGTTTTGGGGTACAGGGAAGTTCCAGGGGTGAAAGGAGTCAATGCCATAGCAAGGCTCTTGGGGTTTCAAGAGAAGAAGATGCTAGAGGAGCCTCAGTCACTCCCATCCCTCCACCTGGCCGCATGGCTGGGACCTGTAACGTGCCCACCTCAGCCCTGGACCAGAACCAGAACCCCCTTTTTCTAGGGGGTGGGTGAGATGGAGAGGGGAGGGCCTATGTCAGCCTCACTCAGCTTTCCCCCCACAGCTCCGGAAGAGGACACTCCAGCCCCCTGGCACCCTGCCACAGAGGCCCCCGAGCCCCCTGAGGAGCCCCGCCTCGGAGAGCTGACAGTGACCGACAGGGCCCCAGACTCCCTGCGCCTGTCGTGGACGGTGGCCCAGGGCCCCTTCGACTCCTTCGTGGTCCAGTACAGGGACCTGAACGGGCAGCCGCAAGCCCTGCTCGTTGGAGGCGACCAGAACAAGGCCCTGGTCTCGGGCCTGGAGTCCAGCACCTCGTACACGTTCCTTCTCTATGGGCTCCGTGAAGGGAGGCGCCTGGGGCCTGTCTCCGCAGCGGGCACCACGGGTACTGCCAAGGCTGGGAGCCACGCTGCTTTGCCTCACGGGGAACGGGGAACAGTGACGGGGCAGAAGGGACCTGCCCCAAGTCACAGAGCTACTATGCTTCTGTCCCCAACACCTTCTCCCCGCCCATCCCCTGCAGGGCAGGCGCCTGCCGGTCAGACCCCAGGGGAGCCAGGGCCCCGCCTGTCCCAGCTGTCGGTGACCGACGTGACCACCAGTTCCCTGCGGCTCAACTGGGAGGCCCCACCTGGAGCCTTTGACTCCTTCCTGCTTCGCTTTGGGGTGCCGTCCCCAAGCACCCTGGAGCGATACCCACGGCCCCTGATGCAGCGGGAGCTGACGGTGCCGGGGTCGCAGCGCTCGGCCATGCTCCGGGACTTGAAGCCCGGGACCCTGTACAGCCTGACGCTGTACGGGCTGCGCGGGCCCCACAAGGCCGACAGCATCCAGGGCACCGCCCGCACCCTCAGCCCGGGTGAGGCCCCACGCCAGGCTGCCCCAAAGCGGGGGCACCGCTGCCTCAGCCAGACGGGAGGTTGGGGAGTTGGCAGGGGACTTGGAAGGACCTAGAATGACCTCCATTTCTTGGGTCTAGAGGAAAGGGGTGGGAGAGCACATCAGGGCGCTGGGACCCAGGGTAAAAAAAAGGAGGGCCGAGACCCCCTGGGGCAGGAGCCCTCATGCCCTGTGCCCTCATCGTCGTTCCTTGACATCCCCTCCAGTGTTGGAGAGCCCCCACGGCCTCCGATTCAGTGAGATCGGGGAGACCTCGGCCAAGGTCAGCTGGGTGCCTCCGGCATCCAGAGTGGACAGCTTCAAAGTTTCCTTCCAGCTGGCGGATGGAGGTGACGGTGTTTTTGCCATGCCCTCTTTTGTTCTCATTTCTCCTGCCCCGGCTCTCCTCGGGGCCTGGGTGACCTGGTGCCCCGTGCCGTGTTCACAGGGGAGCCGCAGAGCGTGCAGGTGGACGGCCGGGCCTGGACCCACACACTCAAGGGGCTGGTCCCAGGCGCACGCTATGAGGTGACCGTGGTCTCTGTCCGCGGCTTTGAGGAGAGCGAGCCTCTCACAGGCTTCCTCACCACCGGTGAGAGGGACGGGGTGTGGGCCAAGAGGGCGGGGAAGAGAAACCAAGGCCTGGGCGGGAGCAGGAAGGGAGCCATCAGAGACTGCGGCCGCGGGCAGGAGGCCCAGTAGCCTTTGGGAAGGTGTGGGAGCACAGCAGGCGCAGCTCTGAGCCGCCTCCCCTTCTACCAGTTCCTGACGGCCCCACCCAACTGAAAGCGCTGAACCTGACCGAGGGGTCCGCGCTGCTGCACTGGAAGGCCCCCCAGAACCCTGTGGACAAATACAATGTCCGGGTCTCGGCCCCTGGCGGTGAGTGGTGACAGGGGCCTCTGGAGGGGGACTCGTTCAGGGCGGGCGGAGGGCGGCTGGACTCTAGCAGGGCATGCAGGGGGCAGAGACTGAGGCCCCCACCCCCCTCTCCCAGCCCCCTCTGTCCAGGGCTCAGCTCCGGGCGTGGCTGTGGATTACCCCCTAAGCGGCCTGGAGCTCCACATCAACTACACGGCAACCGTGCGGGGCCTTCGGGGCCCCAACTTCACCTCCCCGGCCAGCATCACCTTCACCACGGGTACGACCTCCAGGGAGTGCGGGATGGGGGGGGCTGGGGGGGAGCTGGATGGGCTTTATCCCCATTTTTCCTTCCCACCTTCCTCTCCCAGGATTAGAGCCCCCACAGGACTTGGAGGCCAAGGAAGTGACCCCCCGCACAGCCCTGCTCACCTGGACTGAACCCCAGACCCCGCCCACAAACTACCTGATCAGCTTCGACACGCCTGGCGGACAAACCCAGGTGCCCCCAGCTCTGCCCTGCTGGCCAGTCCCCTCCCTGGGCTCCCCTCCAGGAGGTGTTCCCTGGCCTCTCCTGGTGGGCGTCACTCCCTGCCCCCTGACCTGCCCCTTGTCTATCCCACAGGAGGTCCTGATCCCCGGAGGGGCCACCTCACACCTGCTCCACGGCCTCTTTCCCTCCACCTACTACAGTGCCCGGCTCCGGGCCGTATGGGGTCAGAGCTTCACCCCGCCTGTGGCCACCTCCTTCACCACAGGTGTCCGGGCATGGGGACGGGGGTCAGAGGGTAGCAAGGGTGGCAGGGGGCTAGAGTTTGAGAAAATGACTGGGCACCCCTCTCCGTCCTCTCCCCAGGTAAACTGCGGATCCCCTTCCCCCGGGACTGTGGAGAGGAGATGCAGAACGGGGTCAGCAGCTCACGGACCACCACCATCTTCCTCAACGGCAACCGGGAGCGGCCCCTGAACGTGTTTTGTGACATGGAAACCGACGGGGGCGGCTGGCTGGTGGGTGGCGGCAGGAAGCCTGGGGGGTTGTGCAGGGCAGGGGCTGCTGTCCCAGGAGCTTATGGTTCCCCCCCTCCCACTCCCTTCCAGGTATTCCAGCGCCGCATGGATGGACAAACAGACTTCTGGAGGGACTGGGAGGACTATGCCCATGGCTTTGGGAACACCTCTGGGGAGTTCTGGCTAGGTCAGTGCTTCACAGGGATTGGAGGGGGAGGCCAGGGAGGGGCTGAGGGCCCCATGGACACCCAAGACCCTAATGAGGGCATGTCCATCCCCACCCACCCCCACCCACCAGGCAATGAGGCCCTGCACAGCCTGACGCAGGCTGGTGACTACTCCATGCGCGTGGACCTGCGGGCTGGGGACGAGGCCGTGTTCGCCCAGTATGACTACTTCCGGGTGGACTCAGCTGCTGAGTACTATCGCCTGCACCTGGAGGGGTACCACGGCACCGCAGGTGAGGGGTGGGCCATGGGGGGCACAGGGAGGGGCCCAGAGAGGAGGCCTCACTGCTCCTTCCCCACCCTGCCCAGGGGACTCCATGAGCTACCACAGCGGCAGTGTCTTTTCCGCCCGTGACCGAGACCCTAACAACTTGCTCATCTCCTGTGCCGTCTCCTACCGTGGGGCCTGGTGGTACAAGAACTGCCACTACGCCAACCTCAACGGGCTCTACGGGAGCACGGTGGACCACCAGGTGAGGGCCCAGGGAGGCGGCGCTCCGCTGAGGGGTGCTTGGGGGCTGGGCCTGAGCCTGGCCATGTGACAGGACAGGTCCCAGAGCTGCCCTGGCCTCAGGGCCCCCATCTGTGAAATAGGATGATAATGGCAACCCAGCCAAGTCATCATGAGGGGATGATTTATTGGGTGTGAAGGCCCAGGTCAGGATTAAGCCTCAGTCCTTTGCAGTTGAAGGTGAAGAAGTGGGCAGCAAGGGGAGAAGGTTGATTGAGTTCTGGGGCTCCTTCCCACCACCACCCCCCAAACCAAAGGGGCAGGGATGGGAGCAGCCAGGGCCTCTGACGTGAAGCTCCTGTCCACCTCCTTCCCAGGGAGTGAGCTGGTACTCCTGGAAGGGCTTCGGGTTCTCGGTGCCCTTCACGGAAATGAAGCTGAGGCCGAGAAGCTACCGGCCCCCAGCCCGGGGAGGCTGAGCCAGCCGCCTGCCTCTCTGGCGCCTCTGCCCGCCTGCCGAGCACTGAGGGGTCGCGCCGAGAGGAGAGCCAGGGGGCCGCCTTCACCACCTTCTCCGCCGCGATCTCACAGCACCATGTTTACAGGGGGGAGGGGACGGGTTTGTAGGGGAGCAATAAAAGGAGAAAGCGAGGCCCGCGGGCGGCGCCCGTCGTGCCGGGTCATTGACGCTCCCCGAGGTCCGGGGCCCGCGCCCCCCGGGGCTGCAGCCGCACCTGGAAAGGCTGCATGAGGAGGTTGACGCCGCTGTAGGGCTCGGGCTGCAGCGAAGGCAGCGCGCCGGCGGGCGGCAGCAGCGTGAAGGCCCGCAGCACCTGCGCCAGCACCACGAAGAGCTCCAGGCGCGCCAGCGGCTCGCCCAGGCACACGCGCGCCCCGCAGCCGAAGGCGAGCTGGCCGGGGCCGGCGCCCGGCTCCAGGAAGCGGTCTGCAGGCCGACGGACAGACTCGGATATGGGGCACCGCCCCCCGCGCCGCCCCCCGCGCCGCCGGGACCCGGCCCCGCCCACGTACCGGGCCGGAACTCGTGCGGCTCCTCCCAGACCATGTCGTCGAGGTGGGCACCTTGAAGGTTGGCGATGACGACCGTGCCCTCGGGGATGTCGTAGCCAGAGATGCTAAGGGAATGGGGAAGGCTGAGAGGCCGACGGAGACCGCGGGGGGCCCTTTCCACCCACTCCGACCCCCTAGGGAGTCACCTGCTGGGCCGCGTGGTGCGGTGGGGCAAGGCTAGGGGCACCACGGGCCGCAGGCGCAGCACCTCGGTAATGGTGGCGTTGAGCAGGGGCAGCCGCGAACGGTCCTTGTATGGGACCCTGGATTCGGAGGCCCCGGGGCCCAGCTCACGGTCCAGCTCCTGCTGCAGTCGCTGCAGTATCTGGAAATGGGGGCAAGCCTGGTGTCTGGTGTCTGAGCCCTGAAGGGAGCCCACGGGCAGCTGCGCACTTTGCCACTCCCCCAACAAGCCAACCCAGGCGTTTGTGTCAATTAAGGGAAGGTGCCCCCCCAACTCTGGGCAAATGCAGCCTTTGTGGGGTGCACCTGCTCCCAGGACATACCTCGGGATGGTGGAGCAAGAACGCCAGGGTCCAAGAGAGGGTGATCGCAGTGGTCTCAGTGCCCCCGATGAAAAGGTCCACCACAGCCATGTGCACGTGCCCTTCGAGGAGCTGCCCGAAGCCCTCCTTTCCTCGCTGCTTCCACACCCCTTGGAGCATGTAGTCCGTCATGTCCCTCCACTGGCCTGGCACCAGGCTGTCCTGGGAAGGGGAGGGGAAGGGGGCGGAATACCTGGGTTGTGGGGGAGCACAGGAGGGCAGGTGGCAACAGGCCCAGGACTCGAGGGGTACACCAGACTCTGCCTGGCCTTAGGGCAGGGGCCGCCTTACTGGATGTGGGCCTGGGGAGGAGCCCGTCTCAGGGCACATTCCCACCTTGTGCCTCCTCAGCTGCTCCCCCACCATGCGGTCTCTGATCTCCATGGCCTGCTTCAGCCTCCAGAGACCTGGATTGGGAAAGAACTGGGGCAGGAAGCAGGAGAATAGCTGCTGGGAAGAAAGCCTGCTCCCCCAGTCCCACCCTTTCTCCCAGGACCCAGATGCGCCTGGGCACACCCCTATCCCTACCACCTCACCCTGAGAAAGGGAACAATGTCCAACATTTGGATGGACCAGTGGTCCCAGGTTTTCATCAAGTCCCGGGTACAGTCACGAAAGGCACACACTGTGGCATCTTCCTGCCAGAGAAGGAGAGAAACTTTTCGGTTCAGGCCCAGGGCAGGGGCAGGGAGAGGCAGGGGGGATGAACCCAAGGGTATGTGAGGGCAACAGAGCCTTGACCTTGTCTCCAAAGGTGAGGGAACAAATGACACTGCAGGTGAGCATGGAGAATTCCTTCTGGATGTCCACAGGGGTGCCAGCCAGCGCTCTCATGCGCTGTGGAAGAGGAGCAGGAGCTAAGCAGGCTGTGGGGTCTGCTGGGAGGTGAGGCTGACCGGGGGTGCCTGGGGGAGCCCAGCCTCACCTCACAGAACTCCTGGGTTAGCTGTTCCACTATGGGCTCCATGGAGCTGCGGAGGCTCAGCAGCAGGGCCGAGCGGGTGAGCTTCTTGTGGGCCTTCCAGAGTGGGGTATAGTCTCCTAGCGACAGGTCCTGGTCAGCCTGAGACACCAGCTTGTCTGAAGGTGGGGGTAGAGAGTGGGTACTGACTGAGGAAACCGAGGGCCTTATCTGCCCCTGCCTCTCCCAGCCCCTGCCTCTCCCAACCCCTGCCTTTCCCTTACAGGAAAGTATCTGGGGTCTGCCGGCAAAGTCCACCCACTTCTTGATCATGGCCTCCTCAATAGTCCTCTTGGAGTTCAGCACCACCACATCTGGGGAGAGCCAAAGCAGATGTTTGCAGGGAGAGGAGTCCCTCTGCCCCACTACGGGACCCAGGGAGGGAGTTGGCTCTCACCTTGCAGCCCGAGGCGGAGTCTGTAGATAGGACCAAATTTCTGAGTCAGGTCAAGCAGATGGAGGGGAAGATTGGGCTGCAGCATATGTAGGAAACCTGGGACAAGCGGCGGGAGGTGGAGGGTCCTAAGCATCCACTGGCTCCACAGCAGGCGGGCGGCAGCCAGTAGGGTCAGCAGCAGCAGTCCCAGGAGCAGCATGACCAGAGACATGTGCAGAGAGCCTGGCGCGGCCTCGTATAGCTCCTGAGCCGTGGCAATCCAGCTTGCTATGTGGGAACCCTGACCCTTCCCTTGGGCCCCTTTTCCCCACCATCTGCTTTCAGAGTAGCACATCCTTTAAATAATGTCAGTTCCTCTTGCCCTTGGGGAGTCCTCATTTCAATGAACTAACCATCTATCATGAAGAAAGGAAGGGAAAAGCAACCTTGACCTTTCTCCCAAAGCCAGAATGAGCTTTCTGGCTCCACGTCAAACACGCAAGCAAATGTGCCTGCTTCCGGCCTGGGCCTCTCCCCCTTCTCGCCCCCTGTACCAGCTTTTTGCTACAAAGTTCATCTCAGAGAAAAAATGGGAGTCTCTGCCTACTGTGCCCTCCAGGGTTGCCTGAAGGACAAAATGGAATGAGAGGGGTTTGTGAATGTTTGCAGGGTGGCAAGATGGGGGGTGTGGGTGTTGCAGCTGAGGCAACCAGGTGCACAGACCTGGGGTACCCCAAGATATACCTATAATCCCAGCGTAATCATTAATAGTGCTCTCCCTTCCATCCTCAAAAGCATTCAGGAGACAGAATTCTATGGTCCCCCATTTTGGGGCATTTACCATGCATCCGAGACCATTCTAAGGGGATTACCTGTATTAATCCTCGCAGCCGTGCTTTAGGGTCAGTACTCTTATGGTCCCCATTTGATGGATGAAAAAGCCACAATGAGAGGCTGGGTGGCTTGCCCACGAGTGCACAGCTAGAAAGTGGCAGAGCCAGGATCTGGGCCTGGTAGTCTGGCTGCAGAATCTGTGCTTTAACCACCAGGAGCACCTCTCTTAAATAGGCCAACTTGAGCTGACTTTAGCCAAAACTACAAATTGGTATACAAACATAGGGGTATCTCATAAACCGAACAGCAGGAAAGCAGGGGAGGGGATCTTGCAGGCCTTTGAAGGCCAGGATAGGGAACTGAAACCCCTAGGGACAGGGTCCATGTCCACAGGTTACAGGTCCAGCCCCAGAGAGAGAGCAAGTTCCAGGCACTATTCTGCATGTCCCCCATCTATTCCAACGTCCTAGAGGAAGGAGCTTGATAAGCCACACCTGGGATCAGGGGCCACCCCCTCATTCTGGAAGCCCTAGCCACAAACGGTAGGGTCCTACTGGACCAAGGACTATCAAGGACCACTTTTATGGATGAGGAGGCAGTTGATGGGCTTAGATGAGAGGCTTGGGGAGAGGTCATGCCTGGTCTCAGGATAGGCTGCCTGGGAGGAGTATGAGGGCTTAGAGGGGACCTGAGGCCCACACTGTCCCTCGAGTCCCCATCCCCAACTCTATAGCACCAGACCACAAAACCCAGGTGGGAAGGTCCTTCTCCCCTTGGGGCTTTGCCAGCCTATGAAGATCCTGCTGTGCTGCCTACTAGCTTGACTGGTCAAACAGTCCTAAGGGAGAGGCCCAGCTCAGCCTGCATCCATGCCCAGGAATGGAAGGGAGCAAAGAGATGTGGGATTTCTGGGGTTGGACAGCTGCCACCTTCCTCACGGTTAACTTCCCAGACCCCTGTCTCTAGTAAATGGGTTTATGCCACCACCCTGGTGACTGGCATTGGGAGAGAGGTCTGATGGGCAACCAGGCCTGCATAAAAAACAGCCCCAGGAAGCTTCTGAAATGCTAGGGAAGGTCAGAACTTCTCAAAGTTGCAGGGAATAGGAGGGGGCTCAATTAGAAAGGAAAGTGACCCCGTAAACAGGTGAGCTTGTGGACATGGCCCTTTATAAACTGGCTCCATTTACTTTGCCAGCCCCATCTTTTCCAGCCAACTCCAAATCCAAATTCCAGACATAATGAATTAAAGTGTGCTCTGCCCTGCCCTGCCTCTGAACTTTTGTGTCTTCTCCTTCTTCTGCCTTAAGCCCCTCCTTTACCCCCCACTGTTTTTGCCTGACTCTCAGAACCCAGATTAGATGTTATCTCCTCCAGAGACCTTCCCTGCCCCTCCTGACACTCCCCATAACTGGGTTAGTTGTCTTTACTGTGTGCCCCCTGTGGCTCTCCTCTATCACACCTTCCACAGGATGGGGACTTCCCACCCTCACTTGTGTATTCCCCCAACAGTGAGCCCTCAGGGTGAGTTAATAGCGTATCTTTGGTACCTGGCACAGGGCACGGCATTGACTGAGAGTCCCATGAATTTCTGTTAATGATTGAAAATGAGAGGTTGTTGAATTGTTTCATTTTTCATCAAAACTAAGCTCACTAAATTTCTTCAGATTTCCAGATCGCCCCTGAACACCCCAGGGGTGCCACCACATGGAGGGCGGGGGCTAGGCAAATGGGGTGAGGGGGGTCAGCTCCAGTTAAATGACAGTCTTCTCAGAGTGCTGACAAACACATCAAGATCAGCCTTTTGGCTTGTTTGAAATCAGTACCTGGATGAAACTGTCCTCAGGTGTGTGGATCGCATAGCTCTGGGAAATTTACCTAAATGCCACTGAGAACAGGATCAAGTTCCAGCAGGTTTTCAAGAGACTGGGGCTCAACTCAGAGCAACAGACCCCAGAATTGCCAGGTGCATGCCCACAGAGTGGGGGTGTATGTGGCTGGGCAGCAGCTCACAAGGCCGGAGGTATTAGCAGGGCACAGGCCTGTCAGAGGCTGTGGGGACTGGTTGGCCACACCTGCACTAAGGGAGGATCCTGGGGGCCTAGCTGAAAAGAGACCTCAGAGTGGACTCTGGACCCTCAGAGTTTGGCTACTGGGTCACAGTTCTGCTCAGGGTGGTGCCATGATGGGCTGAGCTCCCTAGAGTCATCTGGGAGGGTTCCGGCAGAGTTGAACACTCCAAGGGTCATCCAGGCTCTGAGTCTAAACAAACCTTGGCCTGGGGCCCCAGAACCTGGGATGGGCAGTTGGGGACAGCACCCTCACTCCAGGAATGCACACTGACACTTTGCTGCCAAAGGCCTTTATTATGCCCCTGGCCCTGCCCTGGGGCTATGTTCAAGGAACCAGATGCAGCCCCTTCCAGGTATCACTGTTCCCAGCTCAGCTCCTTCTGAGGAAGCTGGGAAAGCAGCCCCTACACCTGGCAGCCTTGAGCACCATACTCCTGGAGGAAGTTGTTGAACTGGGCACAGGCCATCCGCTGGAGGGTGCTCCTGCAGAGGCGCTCAGAGGGCACTTCCTCGATCCAGCTGTTTGAGTCCAGCAGATACTGGGGGCTGTGGGGGGACAAAGGGAGCAGTCATCAGGGGTCAGGAGGATGGGCAGGTTGGGGGGGGGGGGATAAGAGGCACCTGGGTTTCAAGGCAGAAGGGCCTAGGTGCTAGGGATCTGTTCCCCAGAGGAGGTCATGAGGCAAGAGGAGAGAAGAGACTGAGGGCCCAGAGGACTCACTCTCCCTTGAGGTCCAGGGTGGCCCCATCCAAACCCATGATCAAATATTCTTTCCCAGGTTCCAAGCGAAGGCGGCAAGAGGCTCGAACTAGGAAGTTTCGGGTCTGCCCAGCAGTGGCCTTGCTGTCCTTGGCTGAGGGGTGGCATGCACAAGAAATGCCAGAGCGGAGGGGAAGGCCTTAGGATGAGCCTGGGGCCATGTGTCTTCTCATTTAGCCCTCACCACTTGCCCACCAGGGAGGAACCACACTCTCCTAGTTATGGACAAGGCCAGAACTTCCGAGAGGCAGTGAATTTCACTATTCCAGTCGGCAGGTTCTCCCGAGAGCTGTGAAGTCCTATCCCATACCCAGGCCTCAGTCCCCCTCCCCACAAGTCTATCCTAGTCCCCAGGTCCCTTCATACTGAAGTGCAGGATTTGGGTGATCTTGGATTCAAAGAGGCGGAAAGCAGCTCTGCTATCTTCTCGGAGAACCTTAACCTGGAAGCCTAGGAGGTAGTGAGAAAGGAGGGAAGGTTAGATGCCCCGACGCAGAAGGGCCTGGAAGTTGGTGTCAGAGCAGAGGCCACGTGTGAGCCTCTGGGAGGTGCAGGCAGAACTGGAGAGACCAAAGTCAGGGCCAGGGCCATGGGTGGGGAGACTGACCATACTCCACACGGGGATAGTAGCAGGCAAACTTCATCCTGTAACCATCCTCCTCCTGCAGCCCCCGCTCCAGGGCTCGACGTTGTCGAGGGCACTTCCCTGAAGTCAAGGGGCCCAGATGAAACAGTCGGTAGGCCCCGAACACCCCACTTTCCCGCCCTGCCCCAACCCCAGGGTCTCACCCTCAGCACACTGGCAGACGTCATCAGAACACAGTGTGGACAAGAGTTTGCTCTTACTTGGTGCCCCGTAAAACACGGAACACTTGTGCTCTGGAGAGAAGCAGAGTGGGGAGTTAGGGTTTGGTGCCTTCCTCTGTGCAGCTAACCCACCCCGTGCCCCTGGTCCCATAAGGCATAGGAGTGCTCTGCCACCCTTTGCTGCCAGAGTTCCCAATGTTCCACCCAGGGCGATGGCCCTAACCCTCCCCTGACAGCCAGGCATTCGGCTACCCCAGGCCCTGGAGTGCTCACCGGGGTTATAGTAGTCATACAGGGTTGCGCTGGCCGGCTGCACTAGCCCCACAGGCACCTCCTGCACAGCTCCAAAGCCCACACACTCCCGGGAAGTGGGCACCTGGCACCGGGACCAGAGGAGACGTCAGGAGCCCAGTCCCTCGACAGGCCCTGCAGCTGCTGTGCTGCCTTTCCTTGGCAGCTTCTATTGGTTCCTATTAGTCTTATCTCTAGTGTCCTTCACATTCCACCATCATCCTGCTGCCAGACCCCTATAAAATGCTACCCAAGGTCTCTGGTGACTTCACCGCCCTGCTGGTGACCTTCTCTGGGCTTCTGTGTCCTGGGCCCCTCTGCAGAGCTCACTTCACAGACACTCGCCTCGTGAGCCGCTGTCCCTTGGCTACTGGACCATCCCTGGTTCTGACCTGGTTGTAGCTCCTCCTTCTTCCTTCCTGTAAGCAGAGTCCTAGCCCTGGCTCTCCCCTGCCTCAAACACTCCCTGGGTTTCACCAAACCCTTCCAGGTTGATGATTTGCAAACCAAACTTTCAGCTCCACCCTTTCATTCGGATTTGGCAGCACTGACAAATTCACCAAATTCACTCTGCCTGACCCCTAAACCCATTTACCCTCCCGATGGCCTTTCCTTCATCACTGGAACCCTAAGATGCAAAGGCCCCTTAACCTACCATACCCTAGCAGCAGGTGTGCTTGCCCGGCCCATTCTCTTGATTCCCTCCTCATGCCCACACAGGCCTGGTCCCGTCCCAGTGCCCCAGCCAGTCATCTTCCAAAAGCAGTGCCACCATATCATCAGCTCCCTGCTAGAAATCTTCCTGGCTCTTCATTTTCCATTGGGTTCAAGCCAGACTCCTCTGCCTGGCCCCTCTGCACACACAGGGCAGTGGGGTCTTCCATGACCCCACCCCCACCCCCACTCCTGGCCAAGGCTGGACACTGCCTTTCTCACATTTTCTCCCAGTAAATTTCAAATTATAATAATAATTCCATCAGAGGGTTGGTAACTGTTTGTCTTTGCCAAATAAGGCCATGAAAAGACAAAACAACTACCATCTATGACCACCATCATTTCATACAAGAAAAAATATTTTAATATCAAAAACAAAAACAAAAAACTGAGGAGGGTCATAATCTCAGCAAAGAAAGCACCTAAAGAGGGCCACATCCAACTCATGGAGGCTCCCTCTAAAGCCCTTTCTTTCCCTTCCCTCTCACTGGCTCCAGTTCAGGGCCACAGCCCAGCGCACCCAGCTGGCAACACCCAGTCTCTCTGGATGCCCTCAGCCTGGGTCTGGTCATGCTGTTCACTGCTGACTCACTCTTGTCCTGTCTCCCTGTTGACACCCCAAGTCCCCCAGAGCCCTGGCCATGGGCTCACTGCAATTTTGCTGCAGTTTCATGTAGCCTATAGGGAGTAAGCATGGCGCCGGCAAGGTCCCCTGAGCCACTGCTCCCCACTCACCGAGTCGAAGTAGAGCAGGACATGGGGACCCTCAGTCTCAAAGTGACTCACGTACCGGTCAGAGAGGGAGGTCAGCTGTGGGGAAGGGAGGTCATCATTGCCTAGGGGTGTCGCAGGGTAGAGTGGGGTTGCTAAGAATGGAAGGGGGCCCTCTGGGCAGCCAGCCATACCTTCTCCAGGTCAGCCCGCAGGGCCTGGAACCCACTCAGGAGGGAGATATCAGCGATGGCCATGCCGAAGAGCCCTGCCTTGCTGTTCCGCCTGCGGATAGCGAGCCGCTGTCCAGGTTCTCCCCGCTGCCAGGGACCAGGCCCCTAGCCCGGGCCACCCGCCACCTCGCCCTCCTGCCGCACCCTCATGGTCCCCACGCTCACTGGATGCACACGGTGTACTGCACTCTGGACTCCTGCTCCTCTGCCACCTTGGGCGCCTCCCTTCTGCGCCGGTTCCTGCGTCCCTCGAACAGCTGCAGGGGCGTCACGGGCTGGGAGTGGGCTCCGGGGTCGTCCCGGGCTGGGAGCTCCCCATACTCATAGTCCTCGTAGTCCTCATTGGCTTCCACTGCCCGGGGAGGCTTTGTGAGGAGGAGCTCAGGCAGCCACTGGGCCCCCGGCGCCGGCCCCCTTGTGGCCCCCACTCACTTGTGTACTCAACGTGGCCCATCACTGTCACCGTGATCTGAAGATCCTGGCAGGTCGTGTTCTTTATGTCCAGGACGTTGTAGGTACGGAGGATCTGGCCCAGGGAGGGGTAGTGAATGACGTAAGACATTTAGGGCTGCAGACCTCTGACTAGCAGCATACCCAACGGCATCTCTCTGGACAGAGAGACTTGCAGCCTTCAGCCCCTCTCATCCCCCTCACTGAGCGGTCCAGAAGGTGAACGGGCACCAAACCCCCTGCAGGTACCAGACCAGGCAGTGAGACAGAAGTTGGGACAAGCCCTCTCCACAGTGCTGATACGGGGCAGTCAGGAGAGGCGGCGGCCTCAGCGTGAAGAGTGAGAATAAGTTGGCTCCATGGGACAAGAAGCAGGGGAAGGACATTCAAGGTGGGGGAATCTGTGTAAACGGTGACGGTGGCTAGAGAGGGGACGGGGCCCAGTCGTGTGAGCCATGTGGGGGAGGGGCTTTTCTCTTTGCTGTGTGGAGATCAGAGCCCGGGAGGCAGGAGTATAAACAGAACAGTTAGAAGACCGTGTGAGCAGAGCCCAAGACCCAGGGAAGGGGGTCCCGGGCAGTGGGGAACAGAGGAAGAGCTACTGGGACAAGAGAAGGGCCTCAAAAGAGGCAGGGGGGTGCTTAAGATGGCCTCAAGTGGCAACCGGGCACCAGGGGGACAGAGTACCCACAGCCAGAGGAAGGGATACAAGAGGGAGAAGGGACTTGGGACACTCATGCCTGAGGTGCTCCAGGATTTGGGTGTGTGAGCCATCAGCTCATGGGGTAACAGTAACGACCCCAGAGATGGTGGAGCCCCAAATGAGGACGAGTCATAGGTGCGCCAGCCCTGAGCTGTCTTCCTCCTTTCCCACATCACTGAGCTCTGACCGCAGTTCTCCCACTCAAGACGCCCTCTCCCCATCCTCTGGCCCCAAACCAGTCCCATTCCTTTCCTGGACCCCAGGTGTCCAGGGCTGCCAGCTCTTACCTTTAAGGTGCCTTTGCTGTTTCCTCCCACCTTCACATTAATCTTGCTGCCCAAAGAAAACTTTCAGGGATAGAAAGGGGAGAGATATCAGACTGGCAGGGAAAAACCTGTTTGCTGCTCCAACTTACCTCCTCCCAAAAAATAACTCCCCCTCATGCTTCCACCAGGTTTAGACCTTTGCATGCTTTATCTCATTTCAGCCTCCTAAAAACCCTGTTGGCTCAGCTCTGCACATGTTATTTTACAGAGGAGAACAATGAAGCTCAGAGGTTAGGTAGCTGTCCCAAGGTCCCACAGCCAGGATGTCTGGAAGAAGAGGAGCTGTGGGGCTTCCACAGGGTGGGAGTAAGGGTGACTTCTGACCTGGCCCTGACAGGCCCCAGGGTCATGGCAACCCAGGTGAGGGAGTAGGTCACCTGTAGCTCTTCCTCCAGCCCCTTAATTTGGTGGTTGTTCAGCTTAAGTGAGTGGGTCTGGGGCCCACTGCGGCCTATGGAGCTGAGAGTCACATTGAGTCCTCTCTGTTCGGTGGTATGGGAAGTGATCCAGTATGCAGATAGGGCATCCAGGGCCATCACCGTGTCCTAGGGAGGTTGGGCCAGAACTCAGGTGCTGAGCCTCAGGGCCACCCACACCCAGGTTCCCAAGGCAGTGCCTACCTGGGTGCTGCGGAATCCCCCTTGGAAGCTGCCCTGGCGGGTGAGCCAGGCTGCAGCCCGGTCGGCCTCCTCCACCTTGCCGTCCCGAAGCAGCAGGTGCAACAGGCCGTAGGCTGTGGTTTCAATCCACAGGGCCGGGGCCGGGGGCATGGGGTCCGATGGACTCCGAGGAGCCAGGGTGGGCGACACGACATTGTTCTCAGACCCAATGACTGCGCCCCAGTACAGGTGATCTGGAGTGAAGGAAGAGCCACAGGGGCATGGGAGAGGCAGCGGCACAGCATCCTGAGGGCCTGACCCTTTGCTGCCCCTCCTGTCGGGCTCTCCTGTTTTACCCCTTTGAACTCCTTCTCAGGTCTTCATTTAGTCTCTCCCTTTGGGGACACTCAGGGGTCCCATGGTCCCCCAAGCCCCAGGCTCAGGACCCCTGGGTGTCTCACCACCAGTGTCCTGGGCCATGGCCATGAGGTTGTTGTGGGCAACACCGCGCAGGCCCTCTGAGGCGCCGCTCAGCGTCAGGGCGTAGGCTGTGATGGCGGCTGCGTGGGTGCCTAGCAGCCCAGCGCTTGCTTTCGTCCCCAGGAAGGAGTTTGCAGCTGCGATAGCAGTTTCCTAGGAGAAGAAAGGGGAAGGAAGGTCCGGGGGCTGAACCCCTAGTTCTCAAAGAGAACAGGACATGGGGGAGACCTGGGGGCCAGCGAAGAACCAGACACCGGTGTCCTCACCACTCTCCCCTTCAGCTCCTCTGCACCCTTGTCCTGGAAGATGACCAGCCCGTGATGAAGGGCGATGACCACAAAGGCCGTGAGCGCCACGGTCTCATCGTTTCCCACCAGGCCCCCCTGGTGGAGGGAGGAAAAAAAGGTCAGCCAGGAGGGAAAAGGCAGCAACGTCTCCCATGGCGCACCTAAGCCTGCCTCCCAGCTCCACACCTGCATGCCCCTGTGGATGACGGGACAGAGGTCCTGGAAGGAACCGTCAGCCTGCTGCTGGGAAAGCAGCCACCTGGCCGTCTCCTGCAGCTTTTCTGGTGGACCGCCCACCTGCTCTTGAGCTAAACTCAGTACCTTCAGCACAAAGGCCGTAAGCCTAGAGGGAAGGAAGGGATAAGTCAGAGATAGGGGGCTGGGCCCTCCAGGCAGCACAGTCCCACACCCCAAGGCACTCATCCTCCCATCCCATCATACGGGCTTTGCCCTAACCAATTCCCCAGCCTCACCAGGTGCTGCTGTCCCGGTGTAACCAAGCCCCATAAGAGCCATCTGATTTCCGAAATTGCTGGATCCGCATGTAGCCTTGGAGAAGAGAGGACGCTGCTGAGGTGAAACCTACTCTCCTGCCATTTGTGCCCAATGGCTCCCTGTTCCCATCGGTGCCCCCCTTTCTTCCCCTCCTTAGCCTCCTGGGCTGCCCATCTCCCATCAATTGCCCCGTCCTGATTCCTGCTTGTCCCTGCACCCAGAACCTTTCTGGATCAGATCCATAGCATGGTCCTTCGTCTCAGGGGGCAGTTTGCTCCACTGCTCCGTCTTGTCCAGGTAGCGGGAGGCAGCCAGCGTTGGAGCCAGGTAGATCATGGTTTGTTCCCCGCAGCCTCGGGGAAGCCTCAGCAGGGAGGCCAGACCTCCTGATGACAAGGCCCCCTCAGAGCCCAGGGTGTCCAGTGGATCTGAGGCTATAGAGAGGGAGAGAGGTGGGAAGCCAACAGTAGATCTGGGGACCTGGGGCCTGAGGGACATGGGATCAAACCGGGGCCCACAGGTTTCACATGAATCCAAGGATGGCCCCTGGGAAGGGACTAAAGGACATTCTCACCTGTGACTCTGACAAAGCTGCTGAAATCTCCTTCAGGGATAATGTTGGGATCAGAGTTGCCAGGAATTTCCAAGCTTCGGCTTCGGTGGTCTGGGAAGATTGAGGAAGTTCAGAGTCTGCCCTGCTGTCCTCGTCCCCTGCCTCATCTGACCCCCTCAGGAAACTGATGTGCAGTGAGAGATGGCCATGGGTAGGAAGGGTCACTCACCCAGGGGGTTGAGTTCATAGATAATCTCCTCCCTGAAGATGGCCCCTTCCTTCTGTCTCAGGGGAAACACAGCCATGAGAGATCATATGGGGTTCAGAGCCTGCCCTCTCCTTGTGCAGACTCCCCAGGAGTTCGAATTTCAACTTCAGGGACAGAGTTGGGTCAGAATTGTAGAAGTTCGAAAGAGATCCAGGCATTGAGCTTGGGGGTTGGGCCCCTGGCCTGGCCTGCAGTGAGAGTGCTGGAGTGGTGGAGAGGGGAGGATGAATCTGGGAGCCGGAGGACCTGGAGTCAGGGGTACTCCACTCACCTCAATGCGTAGAACCTTAGATACCACATCCCCCACGGAGAACTCAAAGGACCCTCGAGCCACCACCTTCAGGGATAAGGCAGCGGCTGTCATGGGCACCATGGAGAAGGCAACAGGCTGGGCAGAGCCTGCAGGGACCAGCACCTGCTGGGCCAGACCTCCACCACCAGCCAGGCACAACCCCTCCACTGGGGACACGTGGACGCTCACCTGGGGGCAGGAAGACAGGGGGATGACCAGAGCCCAGGCCAGCTAGGCTCCCTGCTTACCTGCCCCAGCTCACACCCCACCAGCCCTCAGTGCTTGGGTCCCCACAAGTCCTCACAGTCAGGTCTCTATTCAGGTAGTTGTAGAGCACAGGCCGGAGCTCAAGCTGCTCAAAGCGGCGGACAGAGGTGGGCAGGCGGAGGTACAAGTGGAAGTCACGGAACACACGGAACCGGGCTGGCGTGGCCACACACAAGCCTGATGGAGGGAACATCGGAAAGACGGAGGACAGGGATCAGAGGCCTAGGGGCATCACAGCCCAAGGTCACAGGAGGGAGGGCAGAAAATGACCCTCCCAGCCCAGATGGGCACTGGGTACAGACCTCCCCAGATCTGCACACCCCTTTCCTATAGTGAGAGCAAAGGGCCAAGCACGGAGCCTGGGTCAAGGGGCGAAAGAAGAGGGGTGACCTGAGGCCCAGGCAGGGCAATCTCACCTTTGCTCTGGGACAGGCTCACAGCGTGGATCTCCCAAGTGGTCAGAGAGTCGGGAAGAAAAGATATCAATCTGTGGAAGGAGAGAAGGAGAAGCCTGTCACACCCAGGGCTGGCCCCAGACACAGCCAAGAAACAGGACCAGGCCCCCCACACATGCCCTTACGTGCGGGAGTGGTCCACTCTCTCCACCTGCCAGAGCCAGTTCTCCGGGAAAAAGCTGCGCACGGGAATGTCATCTTCTTCGATCAGGTCCTCCTCCTGCAGTACCTCCATGGCTGGGAACCAAGGGCAGAGGGGTGAGGAAGGGGAACCAGGCCCTCCCAGGTACCCCTGCCAGGCCCCCAGACCCACCCAAGCCCCTCACCTCGGGCAAAGCCCCTCTGGCCACTGGCACGGGCTTGCTTGCGCAGGTCCTCAGCAAACTGGCAGCAGGACAGGAAGGGCTCCCGGCAGGCCTCCTGCTGCACGCGGGCCACCCGCTGCTCACAGGAGCGCAGCATGGGCAACCGCGTCAGCCCATCCTGGCAACAGCGCTTGGCTACTGGGGAAGCATACTGGCCCACTGCAGGGCCAGGGTGAGGGTCAGCATGCAGGACCAAAATGGGGATGCCCCTCACTCCCCACCCTGATGCCTAGATACATACGGACTTGCCCTGATAGACCAGGAGTGCCAGAGAGGCTGGTAGAGAGAGCTCCCACTCAGCCTCCTCCCAGCTAGGACCTGGATCTCTGGCCCTGAATACCACACCCTGACTCACCAACGGGCAGAGGAGCCAGAGACCAACCCCCACTCCACCCCAATCCCCACACCGCTGGAGAGCTGCTGTAGCTGTTCAGGCACACGCAACTCACACTTCTCATTAATTGCCTTTTGGAAGTTCACGTTCCTCTTTTTCCGTATTTTATTCTCCTTGGGACAGCTCAGACCTGGAAGAGAGTAGAACTGCAGCCACACCATGGGGCGGGGCGTGTGGTCTCCTACCCATCTTCCCTGTAGCCCTACTGGGGCCCAGCCCTTCCTGCCTTACCCTCTTAGGCCCCTCCTCTGTCTTTATCTTCCTCCCACCCTCTCCCCTTCTTCCACTGCTCTCACTTTTTCTGGCTGAGGTCAGTTGGCTTCCATCAGAAAAGGCCAGTCCTGCAGCCTCAAACACCTGAAGGGCACTGTCCCCACCCCCAGGGCCACAGCTAAGGTCATAGCTGTTCATAATTTCGAAGACCTGGCAAGAAAAGGCAGGAACATTGTAAAGAAGAGTGGCTGTGGGTCAGGGGTAAGCTGTGGGTGAGAAGACAGCATACAGATAAGCAGGGAAGTGATGCAGAGCATAAGGGAATGGAGATTAAGGGGCCCAGTGAAGTGGACAAGGGCCAGGGCTGGCAGGAAGACTGGGAAAGGCCTTGGGGAGCCTGAGTGAGGCCTAGGGGCAGGGCTGAGGGGAACCAGCCATACAGGGGAAAGAGGGCTGGGAGAGGGTCTGGACAAACCTTGCCCATGCTGAGGGGTTTGTGGGTCCTGCCACCCACAGCATACAGAGCCGTGTCCATAGCTCCCAGTGCCACCAGGGCTGGAGAATCTGTCTTCAGGTGGAGTTTTACAGACTCCCCAGGTTGATACTCTTTGACTCCATCCACATTTAGCTCCAGCTGGAGAAGGTGAGAGGAAGGGAACAGTTGAAAGAGGAAGCTTCCTTTGGTTCCTTACATCCTCAGTGCACCCCAAACAAATCCATGCCATATTTGCAATCACACCGTCTTCTTTCTCTTTCAACCCCCTAACACACACACAAACACACACACACACACACACACACACACACACACAACCCCGTTACCTTGCCCTCACAAGCCCCAGCCTGGACGTTCACTCGCAGGGAATTGGCAACAGGGAAGCCCCTATGATAGTAGAAGGCCACAAAGTAAAAGGAGGGGGCCAAGTGATGGTCCACAAACACAGAGACTGAAGTCACGCTCCTCCTGCTCTCTCGATTCATGGATACAATCTCACCCCGTGAAAGGATCTGGGCCAAGAAGAGGGACATGAATGATTTCTTCTTCATGGCACAGCCCCAGTCCTGAAACTCCACTCCCCACACCCCCGGCTTCCACCCTCCGGCTCAAGCACACCATGTAGTAGTAATGAGAGAAGCTGGCCCCGGCGATCCCCACGGCTCGCAGGTTCAGGCTGAGGGTGTCCCCGACACGAGGGGGTCGAGGGTCCAGCTGCTCAATGGACAGAAACCCGGAGCCTCCTGAGGGTGGGGCCCTCACAATAAGCCTGGCTATATCTGGGTGGGGAGAGCCTGCAGACACCTGGAGGGAGGGAGCAGATAGGGGAGGGTCAGCGGCAAGGACCCGGGACCCTGGCTCCTCCCCCTGGCTCTGGGCTGTGGGTCCTCAGGAGCCACCTCCTGAGGAGTAGCTCCTACCGTGATGGAGTAGAGCTGGGTCAGAGGAATCTTACCAAGAGCTGCAGTTCTCGTGTGGCCTGAGGGATAACAATGGGAACGCCGATCTGCCCACCCCTGTCTGTGTTCTGTTGAAAGTCCCGCGTTTCAGAAGCAGACCCAGGAGAAGACAATGTGGCAGAAATTTTGACAGGAATGTCAGAGGCTGGGGAGCCAGACATGTCACGGACCAGAGCCTAAGGGGTGGAGGGCAGGTATACAGAGAGAAAGGCTGTCTTTCTTTATTCCCAGCTCCTTGGCCCTCCCCACCCACGACTCATCCTTCCCCTCCAGAAGAAACCTGCAGTAGAAAGGGAGCCCCAGGCACGAGATGTCGCTTGGTGTTGCTAAGATCCAAGGAGAAGGGAGATGACACAAACCGCCAGGATGTAAGCTCTGCCTCCTCCAGCTCCCCACCTGTAAGATAGCGGGACAGGCAGAGGTAGAGGACAGACACAAGAGAGGAGCAGGAGAGTAAGGAGGGAAGCACGGCTTCAGTGTCTCTCTCCCATAAGACAGAGAACACCTTGAGTAATTCATTTCTGCTTTCTGAGCCCAACATAGGAATTGACACACAGAGGGTGTTTCACATGTGTCTCTTGCATACATTAGTTTATAAATGAGTGAATGAGCAAAAGAAATAAACACTGAGACAAGGGGAAGAGGTAGAATTGCCCAGAGACACAGCTGGCAAGAGACAAAGTCTCCTGGGTCTTTTCTGACTTTGGGTCTGAGAGAAAGGTGGAAGAAGTGGGGGATGGGGTGGGGGTAGGGGTTGGTCCGGAGAGCAGAGGATCAGCTCAGAGGTCAGAAGCCTGGGTCTGGATTTGAATAGTCTCACCTGGAGACTCAATGATGGCTGCAGCAACGTAGAGACGGAGCCCGGGCAGGTCAGCCATACTAACATTAAGTTTCTCCAGGGCACCCTGGATCTCATCCTTTGAGAGGGAAATGTGTCTCTGGCCATCTACCAGCTGTGGCAGAGAAGAAAACAGGGAATGAGGTGAGACTTGAGTCCCTGACCTCACCTCCTTCTGCCTCAGCCCCCTCACCTCCCCACAACCCCACATCCTCCTTCATACCTTGGCCTGATTCTCCAGGCCCCGAAGGAAAGTCTTCTTACCATCCTTATCCAGGAGCCCAAAGCGCACATATGCCACCCCCTGCACTGGCTTCCCGTAGATATACCTGTGGCCAGGGTTGGGGGATTGGGAAGAGGGAGGGCAGGAGCCAGAGGAAATGCCAGTCTGGCAGGGAGGGTGGGGCTGGGGGTGCAGAGGGAAGCAGGCCTCTGCAGCATGTTCCCCTGAAGGGGGAGGAGCCTGGGAGCACCAGTTGCATGGGGCAGGGTAGTTACCTGGCCTGGATGTCTAACTGGATTTCCCCAAGAAAGCCAGGTGCTGTCAGGATGTAGGGCTCTCCAGGGATGATCTTCACTTCAAAGTTGGGAAGAACTGACACAGGGCGAAAGGGCAGTAGGCAGGTCAGACTCCAGGGAAGACTCCCACTGAAGACTCCCCTCCCCTCAGGGATGAAGCCCCCAGAGCTCCCCACTGCCCTGCTCTTCTTATTTCTTCAGAAGAGTAGCTGCCTGACCCTCAGGTCTCCAGCTCTCACCATATTTCTTCACCTCAAACTCGATGCTGCTGTTGGAGTTCCAGCTATCTGAGAACTGGGCTGAGATCTTCCAAGTCCCTGGCCTGAGGACAGACACACAAGGTCCTCAGTGCTTGGGCAAGGGCCACTGGGGAGCCAGGGCATAGCTTCCAGGGAAGAGGGTGGGGAATAAACCAGAGACTCAGGAGGACGCGCACAAGGCAGGGGATTGGGGGATTTTCCTCGGTGTGTGTTGGAGCGGAAGGGGAACTAGGAACTGGGGTGATGTAGCTGAGGGTGCAAATGGCCAGGCAGGGAGAGCTCACTCTGAGATGTCTGGGATCACAAAGTCATCCTGGAAGATGGATGAGGTGTACACTTCCCTCTTCCGCACACGGAGGCCTTGAGAGTTCTGCCAAGGAAGCAGAAGTGGTCAGGAAAGGGGGCTGGGAAATTTCCCACTGGCTGCCTGGGTCAGGGAGGTCAGAGGTCAGGGACTCACCTCCACAGTGAGGGTGAGGGTGTCAGCAGCCGGGCGCATCTTTTGATCCAGAGCAAAGACCCGGTACCGGACTGGGGAGAGGAAGGTGGCAGAGGTGAATGGGACTCCACATACCAAGGGAGAGTGGGTGGACCCCAATTCCTCCCCTCTTGTGCTGAGCAGCCCTCCTGGGTACCAGGCGCTTTCTTCTGTGCCCTGAGCAGGCTGAGAGGGAGTTACAGGTGGAGGCTGAAGGCCCTGACTCACCTCTCCCGCCTGGGTTATAAATGGGCTGGTCTGTCTGCAGGAAGAGGTGCCCCCGGCGAGAGGAGAAGAGCAGGTTGACACCCTGAGTGTCTGTTGTTCTGGACAGAGAGTTCTTCAGCCATGGGGAATGGGCCACCAGCTGTACTTCAGGGTCTCCAAGGAGGTTATAGAGGCCACAGGCCACTGCATCTTTCATGGGGACCTGTTAGGAAAGGGAGAGGGAATGGGTCAGAGCCAGAGCAGAAGGACAAGGACAGAGAGTCTGAGAGACATGGAAGGAGACCAGAGGGGGTGGGAGGAGGGACAGGAGACCAGGGAGGAAAGACAGAGACATGTACATGCAGAGGCACAGGGGGGAGTAGAGCAGAGGGCCCCAAGCAGCAGGAGCGGATGAGGGGTCTAGTTACCTGGAGGCTGAGGAGCGCGAAGTCTTTTTCTGAGCTTAGGGTAAAGCCCACCTCTGGGGAGCAGGGGACCTTAGTGTTGGATGGGTTTCTCAGGAACACTGATCCTTCCACTACCTGTCCTGGGGGGACCTCTTGAACCTGCACCCCCACAGATAGGGGGACCCCCAGGTTAACCACAGAAGGAGAAAATAGGAGAAACCTGAGGGGAAGAGGAGAGGGTTGGCGGTCGGACTTTACTCTGGTCCCTCCACCCCCACTCTCCTTTACCCCCAAATCCAGTCCCTCAGCCCCTGCCCTCCCATTGTCAGCCCTGCTCCCGCCTCAAGCACTCCAGCATCTTTTTCCAGGACCTGGGTTTTTGCAGAGACAGGGTGAAGAAGCTGGAGGCCCACACCAGGACCCAGAGGAGCCTCATGGCTGGAGGATCCAAGAGGGCTCAGATCCGTCTGTCCATCTGGCCAACCTAAGGCTCAGGACCGAGTTGACTCTGGACGTTGCTCCACCCCTGGCCCAGCTAAGCTGGGAAACCACGTGATAGTCAAGAAATGCAACTGGCCCCAGGCCCAGTGTTGGGGGGCAGGGACAGCCAGGACACCTGGGTCTCTGAGGGAACCATAGCCTAGAGAGCAACCTATCCTTCGCTGTTAGCCTTTCTCAGCTCAGTCCACTGGGCAATCCCTGCCACCAGGTGTATCATATATCTAAGTGTACCTCCTCACATACATATGGGTGTATGAGGGCCCAATGCGGTTCAGACATGACGGCCATTTAGAAGTCCTAACAAAACAAGGATGGCTTATAAGACATTTGTCTCTGACTTTCATCCCCACAAAAACTGAACTATCCTAGGTTTTTGCTTTTTGTAGGTCCTAACAGAAATTCTGTGGTTCAGGAGATCAGCACCTCACAGGAAGAACTGATCTGAATGTCAAATTCAATCCTTTTCCCCTCTGAACCATGAAGCAAAGCTCAGGCCTAAGTTTGGCTTAGTTTGTGGCTCTACCCACAAATGAGGCACCCAAACACACGTATCACATTAAAACAAAGAACATCCAGAAAATATCATGGGCAGAAGTACTTTATTTAGCAATTTCAGCACCGACATATAAGAAAGAAAACCCTGCCCTCCTTCACCAGCCTCCCCAGAAATCCTACCTTGCTATCCCAAGACAGAGTAGCATATGCACTTTCTTTACATGAGAGTCCTTGGCATAGTTTCTGACTCCATTCCACGGAAGGGCAGAGAAGAATTGCCTAAACCCCATCGCTGAGTCAGAGCCCATGTAAACAAGAGCAGTCACGTCTGCTTGTGCAGATGCAAGCCAAACACTCATCCTGGCTCCCAAGCCTTCCTAAGGTGACCCATCTCAGCCACCGTGGGCCAGCACTCCTGGGCCCCTCTAACCCCACTCTGAGGGGATGTGCAGTGACGAGCAGAATCCTCACGTCTCTGGCAGGCGAAGGAGGGTCCCAGAAGTGGTGGAGATACTGTGCAGGAGAAAGACAAGGCTGGGGCCAGGTGCCCAGGCCCAAAGTTTGGGGAAAACTTGGAACTTGGCAAGGGATGTTCCTGGGCTCCAGAGAAGAATGAGAGAGGAGCTGGGCTTCACAAGTGGATTAAGCCCAAGCGGGAGGAAAACTAACTTTGGGTCATTGTTCTGTGTCACCTGGCCGGGGGCGGGGGGGGGGGGCAAGACTCACCAGTCCACCAGCTGGGCCCCAATGAGGTCATGCACATGG
Source organism: Myrmecophaga tridactyla (assembly GCA_004026745.1). Classification (NCBI taxonomy): domain Eukaryota; kingdom Metazoa; phylum Chordata; class Mammalia; order Pilosa; family Myrmecophagidae; genus Myrmecophaga; species Myrmecophaga tridactyla. Next base: position 9,619 of record PVIY010024052.1, on the reverse strand, counting down.
TAGGCGAGGCCGAGCCGCACTGCAGCAGGTGCCCGCCGGCCCAGAAGCTCCGATAGGAGTAGCTCCCGGTACTTGGCCTTCCGGACCATGCTGAGGACAGCCTGGCGCCCTAAGGAGAGGTGGCCCAGGAGAGGGGAAAAGTGAATAGGGCTTGGAGGTCTGAGGACCTGCCAAAAGGTACTCTTGAGGGGCTAAAGGATCTGAGCTACAGACAGGGATACCTTTAACAAAACACTTGATGAATCTCCCAGCTCCAGGCACGGCTAACCACCAGCTCCCAGCATCACGGACAGTGAGTATGCCAGCGTTCACCAGCTGCCTGAGGGGAGTGGGAAGCCAGGAGAGATGAGGCCTGGGCTCTGAGAACCACCCCTCCTCCCCTCCTCATCTTCACCTATTAACATTGGGATACCAAGTTCCCAGAAACATGGGAAGCCAGGTAAGAAGGCCTGGATAACAAAAACCCCACCTCTCCACCATGCTGCTTATGGCTTCCCTGCCTTTGTTTATAGCTTCCATGCCTCTGCCAGGATGCCCTCCCTCTACCCCTTCTATTTCTGTTACTATTACTTATTCATTAAAACAGAATTTCCTTTCAGAAGCCCTCCCTGACTGCATTCCCTAACACATACTCCCTCCCCATCCCAGGGGAGAAATAATACATACCTCACCAGAGCCCCTACCAATCCTACTGAAAGCAGCTACCTGCAGGCCTGCTTCCCCACAGGAGACCAGCACTTCACAATGTATACTTTTGTGTATACCAAGGGTTATCAAGTAGGAAGTCTGAGCCAGATACAGCCCCCCAGAATTATACTTTTGTTTACGTCTTGACAGTTTCAGGCGTTTTCAATTTGAATGTGAACTCTCAGACGTGTATATCCTTTTAGTCCCGGCACAATCCACATTGGGCATTTATGGTTGCAGCCAGGGCCCTAAATGCATGAGCAGCCACCCACATCTCCTGAATTGTAGTCTGGGGTTTTTTCCAAGGCCCTAGGTAAGACAGACCTCCTCTCTTAGGTGGAAGAATACAAACTTAGGTCATTCTACTAAAAAGAATAATCAGTCTTTTGGAGGTAGGTACCCCAGAAGGAAAGAACAAGCTGGATGGGACTGGACAGAGGCAGGGAGGTGCCAGATGCCTGATTCCATTGGTCCCCCAAGTCTCACGTGATCTCTGGATCCCTGAAGCCAAAAGTCTGTGTCATCTGCTCCTGCTGGAAGCTAAGGTCACCACAGGCTGGAAATACTGAAGCCAGAAACTTCTGCACTGCCCCAGCATAAGGTCGGCCATCGCACGCCTTGAGAACCTGGAACCCACAATGAGGGTCATGGTCTGGGCCCCCTCCTCAGCCTCCACCCACTTTCACCCTCTCCCTCTAGCTTGGGTCCTTCAACTTCTAATAACCATCCTCCCTCTCATATTATTACTCACTTCTCATATTACTATACTCGGCCTGTTCCACTCTGTGGGGTGGGGATCAAGAATTGTCTCTTTTTAAATTTCTGTTCCCCCGTTCCGCTGTCCCCGACACTCATGCACATGCACACACAGTCCCACGCACTTTGGTCCTGTAGTCCTCGGTGAAGACAATTCCATGGGCATCCAAGTCAAAACCCAGCTGGATGACTCTGATCTCCCCCTGCTCTTGAAGCTCCTTCTGTCTCCAGACAAATGGGAGTGAAAAGAAGGGTGTCAGGGTAAGACGCTCTGTTAGATTTCTAGGCAGCTTGAGGCAGAAAAATTTTATTTGCCAGAATGGGGGGCAGTTTTTCTCTTCGTAAAGGGGAGAGCTGGGTTGCCCTCCAGGGGGCCTTTTCCAACCTACCCTCCCATTCACTCTCCCCACCAGTTATCTGTCAAACAATCCGTACACATTTTCGAAGCCCAGACATATGCCAGGCACTAAGATAAACTAGTGATTAAGACAGGGGCTCTTCCTCCAGGAACTAACAGTCTAGACAAGGGGTGGGTGCAGATGGGGAGGAGTATGGGATAAAATGTTTAAAACAAATACAAGTAAACCAGAACTCCTTCCAGGAATATGGCAAAAACCAATCCACTCTGAAAACTAGTGAAAATGCTGGCTAAAATATTATTCTTTAAATTGTTTGTGCATTAAAAAGTTCACAAGAATAATAAGTAATTACCAGACTAATATAATATCTAAGTGAAAGTAAGAACTCAAAGAACAATTGGAGTAGGGAGTTATCTGCCGATTCAGGCAAATCTGTGTCTCAGTTTTTATCTAATGGGGTGAAAGGAACAAAAGTCAAAGCATACAGTGTGGCCTGTCTCTCTCTCAGCCAATATGGCAAGCAAACTCATTGCCCACCCCACCCCCACCCCACATGGGACATGACACCCAGGAGTGCAAACCTCCCTGGCAACGTGGGACAGAAATCCTAGAATGAGCTGGAACTCAGCATCAAGGGATTGAGAAAATCTTCTAGACCAAAAGGGGAACGAGAGAAATGAGAAAAAATAAACTGTCAGTCACTGAGAGACTTCAAACAGAGTCAAAGGTTATCCTGGAGGTTATCTGTACGCATTTTATAGATATCACCTTTTTTAGTTTAAGGTGTATTAGAGAGGCTAGAGGGAAGTGCCTGAAGTGAAGTTGTGTTCCAGTAGCCATGTTTCTTAAAGATGAATATATTTATGATACAGCTTTCACAATGTGACAAGGTGATTGTGAAAACCTTGTGTCTGATGCTCCTTTTATCTGCAATATTGACAGATGAGTAAAAAATATGGATTAAAAATAAATAAATGATAGGGGGAACAAATGTTAAAACAAATTTAGTAGATTGAAATACTAGTGAACAATGAAAGGGAGTGGTAAGGGGTATAGAAAAAAATAGGGGGAACAAAGGTTAAAATCTATTGAATAGATGGAAATACTAGTGGTCAATGAGAGGAAGGGGTAAGGGATATGGTATGTGTGAGTTTATTCTTTTTTCTTTTTATTTCTTTTCTGGAGTGATGCAAATGCTCTAAAAAATGGTCATGGTGATGAATATATTACTATGTGATGATATTGTGAGCCATTGATTGTACACCAAACACGGAATGTTTGTATGTTAAGAATGTTCATGTTGCATGTTGTTTTAGTTTGATAATACAAAATAAATTTGAAAAAAACAAAAGTCAGAGCACAAGTCACTCCAAAGAACCCTGTGGTCAGGGTAAGAGTGAATCAGAATTAACATGCCCCCCGACACACCTCCAGGGGCTATAAAAAGTGCTGCCTTGAGGTCTAAACCCATGAGGAAACGGGAAACATAATCTCTGAGAAGTAGAATCACAAGATTCCTTGTGCAGATTTAAAGTGGGGTCCAAAAAACCTCAAGCCATAGTGTTGATTATACTGTCCTAGAAAAGCGATGTTTTAATCCTGATCCATCTTATGGAGGCAGCCTCTTCTTTTAATCCCTAGTCAGCACTGCAGGGTGAAAACTTGATTAGATTACCTCCACGGGGATGTGACGCACCCTTTGATTAGAGGAAGATGTGACTCTACCCATTCCAGGTGGGTCTTGATTAGTTTACTGGAATCCTTTAAAAGATGAAACATTTTGGAAAGAGCCACGAGAGCCCACACAGCCAGAGACCGTTGGAGATGAAGAAGGAAAACACTCCCGAGGAAGTATGTCAGTTTGAAAGGATGTATGTACCCTAGAAAAGCCTGTTTTAATTCTAATTCCATTTTGTAAAGGCAGCTGTTTCTTCTAATCCCTATTCAGTACTGTATGTTTGAAACTGTAATTAGATCATCTCCCTGGAGATGTGACTCAGTCAAGAGTGGTTGGTAAGCTGGATTAGGTGGAGACATGTCTCCACTCGTTTGGATGGGTCTTGATTAGTTTACTGGAATCCTATAAAAGAGGAAACATTTTGGAGAATGGAGGAGATTCACAGAGCAGAGAATGCTGCAGCACCACGAAGCAGAGAGTTCACCAGCCAGCAACATTTGGAGATAAAGAAGGAAAATGCCTCCCAGGGAGCTAGAGAGAAAGCCAGCAGATGACACCATGTTTGCCATGTACCCTTCTAGCTGACAGAGAAACCCTGAACATCATCGGCCTTCTTGAACCAAGGTATCTTTCCCTGGGTGCTTTATATTGGACATTTCTATAGACTTGCTTTAACTTGGACATTTTCACAGCTTTAGAACTGTAAACTTGCAACTTAGTAAATTCCCCTTTTTAAAAGCTATTCTGTTTCTGGTACACTTGCATTCTGATAGCTAGCAAACTAGAACAGTAGCTGAGAAGCTTAGCCTACCTATAGGTATGCCTAAGAGTCACCTCCGGAGGACCTCTTTTGTTGCCCAGATGTGGTCTCTCTCTCTCTCTAAGCCCAATTCTGCTAGTGAAACCATTGCCCTTCCCCCTACATGGGACATGACATCCAGGGATGAAAGTCTCCCTGGTGGCATGGGAAATGATGCCCAGGATGAGTCTGGCCCTGGCACCATGGGATCAACAATGCCATCCTGACCAAAAGAGGGAAAAGAAGTGCAACAAATAAGGTATCAATGGCTGAGAGAGTTCAAATACAAGAGCCTACTCTGGAGGTCACTCTTACACAAGCTTCAGTTAGACATTGCTTTCTACCATAACTTGCCAACTCCCAACCAAAACCATTCCTGCCAACCTTAAAGTATACATAGGACATTATATAAGATTCTACAAAGGTCCCATGCACTAGGGTAACTTTCCAGAAACCTACAATTTCCGGATGTACCCCTGGATCAGATAAGTCCTGAAATGCAGAGGGGCCAGCTTCTCCAGAACATAAAGTAGTTCCATTCCCCATTCCATATTATCAACAGCTCCTTCCAACATGAAAAAGTTAGAATGGGCACAGCCCAAATACCCTTAAAGAGTGAGAGAAAGATCAAAGGTGATGGTGGAGTTATACAGAGAAGGTCAGGTTTAACAAATGAGTATGACTGCTGAATCATTATTATACTGATAGTTCTTTTAGCCTCCAGTACCTTAGAGCAGTTAGAAATAAAAACCTAAAATTGTGGAATTGTAACCCATACCAAACTCTGAAATCTGTTCTACAACTAATTATTGCGATGTACTTTGAAATTTATTGCTTTTTTGTATGTATGTTATTTTTCACAAAAAAAGAAAAAATAATATTTCTTCTAGACTCCAGTATTTTGGAGCAGCTAGAAGGAAAAATCTGAAATAGTGGAATCGTAACTCATAAGAAACTCTGAAATCTGTTCTGTAACTACTTGTTGGAGTGTACTTTAAAAATCATTGTTTTTTCTTTGTATGTATATTTAACAATAAAAAACGTTTAAAAATGTGAAGAAAAAAGTGACAACAGATTTGAAAAAAGATCCAAGTAGAAAATCTAGAACTGAAAAATAAAGTAAATATTGACTCAATTGATGGGTTTACTAGATTAGACACAGCTGAATAAAAAGCTATTAATGTGTAAAACAGACTTTTTTAAACTAACCAGAATATAATAGAATAAAAAAAGACTGAAAAGAAGATAAGAGACTTCAAGGACATAAAGAGAAGGTCTAATGTATGTTTAATTGGAATCCCAGAAAGAGAAAAACGTAGGGGTAACAGATGAGGAGAAAATGACAAATCCACAATCATAGTGGAGTATATTAATCCAATGCTCATAAGTTCATAGAACAAATAGAAAAATTAATTACTGAAGATACAGAGATTTCAACATAATTTCAGTTATCAAGAAATTAATATCTGAATAATATACATTTTTCCTTCAATTATACATAAAACATTCAGCAAAACTAATCATATAGCACAAAGCAAGTCCCAATAAATTTCAAATGAATGAAATCATATCGAGTATATCATCTGGCCACAATGCAATTTATGTAAGAAATCAGTAACAAAAAGGTAAGAAGAAAATCCTCATGAATGTGGAAATTAAGACTTTCATTTCTAATTAATCCAAGGAACCAAAGGAAAAAAAATCACAAAGAAAGCTAGAAAATATTTTTAACTGAATGACAGTTGTTCTAGTTTGCTAGCTGCCGGAATGCAACACACCAGAGACGGATTGGCTTTTAATAAAAGGGGATTTATTTTGTTAGTTCTTCAGAGGAAAGGCAGCTAACTTTCCACTGAGGTTCTTTCCTACGTGGGAAGGCACAGGATGGTCTCTGCTGGTCTTCTCTCCTGGCCCCTGGGTTCCAACAACTTTCCCCGGGGTGACTTCTTTCTGCATCTCCAAAGGCCCGAGCTGAGCTGCGAGTGCTGAGATGAGGAATGCCAAGCTGCTTAGGCTGTGCTACGTTGAGTTCTCTCATTTAAGCACCAGCCAATTAAGTCAAACGTCACTCATTGCAGCAGACACACCTCCTAGCTGACTGCAGATGTAATTAGCAACAGATGAGGTTCACGTACCATTGGCTATTGGCCACAGCAACAGAACTAGGCACCTTCACCTGGCCAAGTTGACAACTGAATCTAACTACCACAACAGTGAAATGAAACTAAAGCAATACTTAGAGTGAAATTACAGTCTTAAAGGCATATATCAGAAAAGAAGAGAGGCTGGAAATTAATGTGAAAAATAAAGTAAAATAAACCCAAAAGTAGAAGGAAACAAAGATAAATGAAATAGAAAACATGAATATAATAGAGAAGAGCAAAGACAAATGTTGATTCCCTGAAAGACTATTAAAACTGATGACTGAGAGACTGATCAAGAAAAAGGGAGGGGGAAAAACAAACAAAAAAAAACTAGAAAAAGCACAGACAATCAAAATAAGGAATGGAAAAAAGGGTCATTAGTACAGACTCAACCACAATAAAATGAGAATATTACAAACCTTATACCAAGAAATTTGAAAATTTAGATGAAATTAACAAATTCCTAGAAAAACAGTTTCCTTCACAAGAACAGACCATTTTCTGAGGAGGAAATCAAGAAAAAAAATATTTTTCATATTAATTGTAAAATTGCATTTACAACTGCAACCAAAAGAATAAAATATTTAGGAATAAATTTAACTAAGCATACAAAAGACCTATACAAAGAAAACTAAAAGAAATTGTTAAAAGAAATCACAGAAGACCTAAATAAATGAAGGGCATACCATGTTTATGGATTAGAAGACTAAATATAGTTAAGATGTCAATTCTACCTAAACTGATTTATAGATTCAATTCAATACCAATTAAAATCCCAAAAACTTACTTTTCGGAAATAGAAAAACCAATACCCAAATTTATTTGGGAGGGCAGGGTGCCCTGAATAGCTAAAAAATATCCTGAGAAAGAAAGATGAAGTTGGAGGTCTCACACTACCTAACTTTGTACGAAGCTACAGTCATCAAAACAGCATGGTACTGGCATAAAAGATAGATATACTGACCAACGGAATCAAATAGAGTGTTCAGATATAGACCCTCTCATCTATGGGGAATTGATCTTAGATAAGGCAGTCAAGCCAACTCATCTGGGACACAACAGTCTCTTCAATACATGGTGCTTAGTGAACTGGATATCCATATGCAAAAGAATGAATGAGGATCCATATCTCACACCCTATACAAAAATTAACTCAAAATGGATCAAAGACCTAAACATTAGATCTAAGACCACAAAACTTTTAGAAGAAAATGTAGGGGAATATCTTATAAAACTTGTAATAGTAGGCAGTTTCCGAGATCTTACACCCAAAGCACGAGCGCTGAAGAAAGAAATACATAAATGGAAACTCTTCAAAATTAAACACTTCTGTGCATCAAAGAACTTTGTCAAGAAAGTAAAAAGACAGCCTACACAATGGGAGACAATATTTGGAAATGACATAGATAAGGGTCTAGTATCCAGAATATATAAAGAGATGTTCAACTCAACAACAAAAAGACAATCAACCCAATACAAAATGGGCAAAAGACATGAGTAGACACTTCTCAGAAGAGGAAATACAAATGGTCAAAAGGCACATAAAAAGACGCTCAACTTCCCCGGCTATTTGGAAAATGCAAATCAAAACCACAATGAGATATCATCTCACACCCACCAAAATGGCCATTATCAATGAAAGAAAAAATGACAAGTGCTGGAGAGGATGTGGAGAAAGAGGCACACTTATCCACTGTTGGTGGGAATGTAAAATGGTACAACCGCTGTGGGAGGCAGTTTGGCGGTTCCTCAGGAAGCTAAGTACAGATTTGTCTTATGCTCTGGCAATACCATTGCTAGGTATCTATTCAGAGGACATGAGGGCAAGGACATAAACGGACATTTGCACACCAATGTTTGTAGCAGCATTATTTACAATTGCAAAGAGACAGAAACAGCCCAAGTGTCCATCAACAAACCGAGTAGCTAAACAAACTGTGGTATATACATATGATGGAATATTACACAGCTGTAAGACAGAATAAAGTCATGAAGTATGTAACAATATGGATGGACTTTGAGGACATTATGCTGAGTGAGATTAGCCAGAAACAAAAGGACAAATACTATATGGTATAACTGATATGAACTAACATTAATGAATAAACTTGGAGAATTTCAGTTAAGAACAGACAGAAATAGGGTAGATATTGGGTAACTGGAGCTGAAGGGATATAGACTGTACAACAGGACTGATGGTAAAATCCAGAAATGGATAGCACAATACTACCTAATTGTAGCACAATAATGTAAGTACACTGAATGAAGCTGAATGTGAAAAGGATAGAGGGAGGAGGGCTGGGGTCACATAGAAACCAGAAGGAAAGACGATCAAGTCTGAGATGGTATAATCTAGGAATACCTAGAGTGCATAATGATAGTGACTAAATGTACAAATTAAAAAATGTTTTTGCATGAGGAAGAAAAAAGGAATGTCAATATTACAGGGTGTTGAAAATAGATGGTTATTTATATTTTAAAACTTCAACTTCTGGGTGAGACTAAAGCAAAAAATGTTTATTTGGTACAAAGTGTATATTTTGACTAGTGCATTTCCTAATATAATCTATATGGACAGGTTAATTGAACACCATAAATTCATGGAACCTTGAATAGGGCATGAGATTTTGTAAATTTGTCCAGTGCGATGCCCCGATAAATCCCAGAGTGATTTAACAGTGAAGAAGGAAATATCTGCAAAGTCCCCTTGTTGGAAATGGCAAGAAAGGGAAAAAATTCAACATCCCCGTTTGGAGAATTCCTGATATTCTCTCAAGCAGTGGGGAGAACCAAATCAATAAGCCGAGCCCACAATCTTGGGGTTTGTTCATATGAAACTTATTCCCGCAAAGGACAGGCTAAGCCTACTTAAAATTAGGCCTAAGAGTCACCCCCAGAAAACCTCTTTTGCTGCTCAGATGTGGCCTATCTCTCAACCAACACAGCAAGCAAACTCACTGCCCTCCCCCTCTCTACGTGGGACATGACTTCCAGGGGTGTAAACCTCCCTGGCATCGTGGGACAGAAATCCTAGAATGAGCTGGGAGTCGCATCAAGCAATTGAGAAAACCTTCTCAACCGAAAGGGGGAAGAGAGAAATAAGACAAAATAAAGTGTCAGTGGCTGAGAGATTTCAAACAGAGTGGAGAGGTTATCGGGGAGGTTATTTTTATGCATTATACAGGTATCCCCCCCC